>JAHZMW010000218.1:0-27616 GCA_027743745.1 Alloscopus bannaensis
TAGCTCCATTTGCTCGCGTGCTGTTCACTGGCAAGAAAGTTCAACAGGATGCCCCTCGGACCCGGACTCATCTCCTCGAGGCCTTCCATGAAGAGCTCCACGTTTCTCGAGATGCCCACCACAGGACTCGTCATGAAACACCGAAGGAGACTTTGCTCAAGTGGCGAACTTAATTTTAGACACTGTATCACAAGTTGTGAGAATGACAAAATGTCCAGCTCTCTCTCCGGCATGGATGTTATGAGTTCGCTCATCTCGAATAAGTTCACAAACGCTGCAAGACAACCCGGAGTTTTCCTCTTGATGTCATTCGCGAGCTTCGCGAAAAGAACAGATTTCCCGATCCCAGGACCCCCACTAACACATACTACATTCGACCACACCGGGTAGTCGACTTTAGTGAGGAGACCAGCTTCGTCGAAATGGATCCAGTCCATTGCATTCTCCTTCAGGCTTTCGAGTTCGGAACTTGACGCGAAGAGGAAGCCCCTCGGAAATGCTCCGAGGAGGTGAGTCTTCGAAGTCTTTGCCATTGCACGAATCTCCCTGTACTGGTCTTCCGCGTTTTCCCCATCCAGTTCGAAAAGCTGTACGACGCCTTGATGGCTACAATGACCCGGTCCCACTGGCAGGTACCTCAAGTCAGTGATCCGGAGCTCCAGGAGTTGCCTCACTGTGAATGGCGCGGTGCAGCAGTTGCAGCATTTCTGCCTTTGCAATAAGGGAGCACCAGCCCAGCTTATGGCAAACACGTGAGAAGTCGGATTATCGGCGATTGGACTGATATCGTGTTCGACAAGCCAGCAGAGATCTTCCTTCAAACGCTTCCAACACAAGACGGGCTCCCCCTGGAACGGAATGACTACATCTCGCTGAATTCTGCGAGGAATATAGGGAGTGGGCAAGGGAGGCAGAGAAATGCCACCGAAAATAGGAGGTGGTATGTCAACATGTCCGTTGGCGGTTAAGAGACGACTCACGTCTCCGGCGAGATCAGGGCCGAAGATGGTAATAGGAATAGTTTTACTTTGGAAGACGATTGTCCTCATATTAGAGGAAGGCATTGTGGATATTATAGTGAAAACTGAGAACAATGCTCAAATGCAGGAGAAAATTCACGTCTTTTTCAACTGCTCTGATTGTGGAGACAGAGTTGGTGATGTCAACATCTACGGACGTGTGAAAGATGAATGAATGACAAGTGAGTCAGAGCGACCTTGCCTCACACACAAAGTAAGCACAAAGTAATCGAGTCTGCAAGAATCTTAATGCAATGGGGAAAGATGTGTGTTTGATGGCCCCAATGGCAGGCAATGATATGTGTCTTTTATTTTGTTCGGGCAATCATGAATAACTTGTTCCGACGAGTCTTTTCCCATTTAACAAAGACACAGATTGTTCTAAAATATTATGCATAATATATTTATAGCGTTATTTGCGTAAAAAGCATGTTACAGTCTCTCTCTCGGGTTCTCTGGACGTGGATTTTTTTTGTCAAATGTAAATGATTTATGGTAAGATTGACCAGGAAGATGTATTAATTTTTGCTGCACACAAAACTATCACTTTTAATCTTTTGTCAACAAAATCGTCGTACATCACACAAAACATTAGACACCAAAAAGATTTTCGCTTTCTCATGGAACACACTGAAAAACACGATTTTGATTTGACAAGCATTATGACACGAGTTGTAAAAACATGAGAAACATACATTTATAATTATCATAATAATAATCGGTTTGTTGTAAATATAATATAGTATTTATCCTCACAGATCTCGTCAGAAAGAATGCCGCAGCAATGATTGGCATTTTCAGCGTAATCGAATTGACGTAATAATTTCTCTTTTGTATTTATAATTTATAGGAGCCTGTCCTAATATAGTGCTTTTAAGGGTTTAGAATACAATATATATTTTAGAGTTTTATAATATATTAAGTATATGTATAGCGGATATATCTTTTTAGATTTCTCTCACGAAATAGCTATATTCATAAAGTACGCAATTGTGTTTTTTGTCTCTACCTAATACAATCGCGCCTATAAGCTTTTTGCACATAATTGTGTAAGTACATTTAAGTAGATATTAGTAGAAAGTCTACCCTTTGTTCACAGCTAAAGTCTCAAGTTGCACTTCTTTCTCCATGCATCAGCTACAAACACAGTTTTTTATGACAAAAACTGTAGAAAACAGCTAAAAATTGGTTAAAAACTAAAGACGTGAAAAAAACCTGTAATCTCATATTATCTCACCTTCTTTCTGGACATTGAGATTCTCCTTAAACACGAACATATAACACTTCGAAAATTTTCATGCAGTCCAACACCAAACAATTGACATGCACACACGATGTATCGGAACTCGTATAAACTCGGGAAAAGCTCAAATGATGTAAATAAATGTAATTATGCATTTTTGTAAGTACTTTTATGGCATTCCAGAAATTATTTTTGGCTCTGATAATAAAACGATACGAAAAGAAAATTATGGTGTGAGCATAAACAGAAGATTTTACAAGTTAATCAACGTGGACCAGTGGTGCCTCCAAAATGTATTATTTCTCTAAATAAAAGTTTAGACTAGATATGAAAACGTATTAAAAACATGAGTGAGATGACTATTTATCACCGACTCTTCAATAAAATCAGAACAAAAACACGACCACGACGTTATATATAGTATAATATATAACCCTGTTTGGTTGTTGGAAAGTGTCATCATTGCCCTCACAGTCAATCGAACAAGCACGCGAAAATGACGACAGCTCTCTCAACGAAACTGACTTTGTGCCCTTGCCTCCCTGGACGCACCGCCACACTGTCCACCGATAATCCACTGACACTGCTCCTCCGAATTGGACTCAGAGAAGGGCTAGTGCATCGGGAGCTGGAGGTGCTGTCGCAACACGGAACACAGCACCGCTTGAATCTCGCGACCCACTTCCAGTTCCCGTCTGGATTCACCCCGCCGTTGGAACCTTCCCCATTGTTACCCTGTTTCTTTGGTTCTGGTTTGAGTCGTGGTCGGAGCATGTGGCCCAAGTGAATGCGGAGCGACTTGGAGGCAGGAATCCCAAGACTTTGAATCCGCTTGTATGGTGACGACTCGGGAGTAGGGACGAACGTGTCTGGACCAATTTGAATGAGATGTGTGAGCGTCTCCACTTCCTCCGGGGACAAGAGACTGGACTCCGCAGGACCTGAGAGAAAGTCACTGGAACTCATACGGAGATAGCGTGGCAGGTAGATGAGATCTTGGAGAACTTCCCTTTTTGACTCTGGAGTCAACGGCAGGTGTCGTCGCTTACATTCTTTGTCTGCCCAACTAAGAAAAAATGCAAGCATTACAATTTTGAAATCCTATTGCAATCGATTATGTAAAACTCATAGTGCTCACCGAACGATTGCGGCAAAGACGACATTTTCATCGATATCCAGCGTGTCTCGAGACAGGATGTGGTGAATTGTGGACAAGTCCAGATCCTCAATCTCATCCAGCGCGAGCACAGCCCCGGCATTCCTGTCGATGAAGTTGAGACAGTTGTACACAAGCCAAGCACAGTCCAACTCAATGTTCAGCTCTGGATTCGCCTCAGATAGGCGTCTTCTAATAAGCTGGGGGAAAGTGGTGCAGCCGCCCTCCTTCTCCTTTGTGGTACATTCGCGACACAAGTTCTGAAGCAAGATTTTTAAAAGAATACTTTTGAATTACATGACAAGTCTCAATTAACTCATCTCAATTAATTCTGAACCTCTAAATTCTGGAAATCTCCACAAAGCATCGCCACATTCCCAGTGATGAACAGGACATTGTCCACTGAGATCAGTTCGATAAGATGATTCACGCATTTGCGAACGAGTCCGGCGCACTGGTACTTGTGAGCTGCTTTCAGCGTCTCTATCGTCGTTTCCGGTGATTGCAAACCCATGGAAATTCCGTACAGGTACCTACACAAAACATCATGCATGCAAATCACTATCCAGCTTCGTTTCTCAAGCTTAGCTATACTTGAACTGTTTCTTACTTCATAAGATTGTCAAAAGCCTTGCCATCCAAATCCGGGACGGGCACCCGGTGTGGCGACACACTCTCATTATTTTGCGGCGGCTCCTCATTGCTCCCTGAAGATTGGTCTCGGTTTTGTTGACTGCTGAAAAAGTTCGTGGAGAACATGGCCCCAAACACGGGAGTCGCCTCCTTGAGAATGTGAGAGTGCGCTGGAATCCGCAAACAACTCTCTGGCGACGGTCCAACGAGGAATACCACATCACAGCCAGTTTCTGAGCCGTAATGATGTTGCAAAAGCTCCAGTGTGGGAGCACTTGGTTTCGTTCCAGAGCTCATGATGACAACAATAATATCTGGCAGGTCGTCTCAATCACAGTTACACACTGTATGGCATTTGCGAAGAAATCTCAAAGTGTGTCTACCCCTTGATTAATTTGTAAGAAAAGTGTATTTACAGAAGAATAATGGCGAGATCAGGTTGTCATTCTGCTTCTGAAACACAAACGTTTATAAATGAAATTATTTGTAGACTTTTTCTACCATTTTACACCAGCATTCCACCTTCTCATGATGTGATGTCTTTTTTAAGAATGCAAAACGATTTTGATCGTAGCAAAAAAATACAACCATTTCAAGCTCGAGATTAGCTCATTCTATGCATGTGCATAATAAGGCATCTCTGTCTAAACGTTGGCACATCTTCCTTCCTCTCTCACAACGAGAGAATTCTATTTTTGTCAATTCTGCACACACACATATCGCAACGTGTAGGACTCATCCGAAATTCCATCCTCTCCGGCGGAAGGCATGCAGGAGAAATGAGCTTTTTTATACTGTTGCCTCACAAAAGACCATATAATACATAAATGTGTGTTTACACACGAAATGAAGCAGATGCTGAAAAATGGTAGCATCAGTGTCTCAAACACACGGACTCACTATGCAATTTACTATTGCATTTTGGACAAATATGAAAAAAGGGTTATGCAGAAAAAACTTGCTCTCTGCAGATCTTTTTGGGAATATCAGATCAGAATCCCTTAGATGAGCATGTCTTTCCAGATTACTTCCACACTTCTCCAATAGCATCATGTATAAAAAGAGGGGCTTGCATGTGTTAGATGAGAATGGAAAGAAAACAAAGTCATTCATGCATGCATCATCATCATCACGATGATGTTTACCGTTGAAACAAATAACGCAACCCGTTTTGTAAAGAATACTCTAATACACACAAGATATTTGCATTGCATTGAAATTATCGCGAGAGTCGAACGGTAATCGAAAAACAGCAGAAGTAATTTCCCTTTCAGGACATGTGCGGCCTGTGAACGGAAATGTGTCTTTCAGTTGTCACACCAATTTTTCGCAATCCTGAAACTCAACCCTCTTCCTTTCTCTTGCTACTGGACAAAAATACGTGTTCTATTGTGTGGTGGACACAAAGCGCATCTCCGCCTTGCACCTGGCCATGGAATTATTAATTCAGACTTGCTCTAGTCGTAGTCCTCGTCGATTGAGAGCTTCTTGCAAATATTGCAAATATCTCGTATTTGTTTCCAGTCTACTTGAAGCAAATACTCAAAAGTACGTAGACAGCTTTGATATGCGTATCTTACAAGAAAATGTACATCTTGAGCCTAATTGTAAGAAGTAAAACACACTTTTCCATGCGAAATAATAATCGTTCTTACGATCTCACCACACACTTCTCTCATCACCCTCGTCATCATGAATCGTATATCATACACAAATGAGAGAATATGTCGCGTATTGATCGATAAATTGTTCGTTGTCAACTGTGTATTTGAGTAGCGGTTGCATATTACATGTGTTTTTTTTGTTCTCAGAGAAGATAAAATGTGGAGGAAACTAGAGAGCCCTACATTTTTACTGTGCACACATATACTTCAGTCTATACATTATGCTCTACTAAACAAGAAGGGAGACACAAAAATGGAGTGAGTCTTACTTTTTTTTATATCAAGACTAAACCACACTCTCGCAATAAGCCTGTCTTTCTTCCTTCCAGCATTTTATGTGATATGTGTGTGGTGGATGTTGTTTGTAAGTTCTGTTTTATTAAAAATGAGTGTATATATTGCTTTCGTTGTGACTCGTGTGTGTGCTAAAACATATGTCAAGATTTCCCCCTTTTCTGAATTAAAACGGGAATGCCTTTTGCGTGCGATTGTAATCATGCTGGAGATACATGAGATTAGGAGATCGAGTGTGTGTGTTCGTGAGGAGAAACGGGCATAGTCCGTCGCTAACCACAGGGTAGAGTGAAAAGTACCCAAGATATATTTTTCATTATTGCTCACTCGCCGAATCGAGAGATGAATGTCGGGATAGACAGTGATTTCCTTTCCAATGGGAAAATGTATATTATTCATTCATTTTATGAGGGTTTTCTTCCCCTCAAGATTTCTAGGTTTTTTAGCGTTGCACTGCTAAATTTTTTCAGGAACACGGTTTGAGATGTATGCGCATTGACTCGAGGTCAAATTAGGGAAAATATTTACAAGAAAACTTTTTAGGAAAATATTTACAACCGCAGCAAAAATGGGTTAAATATTTATGCCCCGTAAATTTAGCATGCGAATTGACTCCTTTCCTCTGCAAAAAGTCAATTTTACCCTTGAGCCTGGATGAACATTGAAATTAAATCTTTTTCGCATAACTTTTTCGCATTTCTTTCACACAGTGGATTAGATGACTTTCAAGAAAAGTAAAATAGAAATCCATACCGAAAGTAGTGATTCAATGTTATAGCACCAACATAATATCCACAGGAGTATCCTCAGGCCCAAACTGTGATATTGAAGGTTTCACATACTTTTTAGTGTAGCACATCAGAAAATTCGCGATGAGATGAGAGCTTTTCACTACGCTGCGTATATCGTTTTTGAGTATTTTGCACCTAAACTGTGCAAAGAAAGCACAAAGTGGGTCACTCTCTAAAGCCTGCTCTCTCACTGCACACGAGCTGTTCCTGTAACACAGAGACCAACTTTCTTGGTCGACACTTGCAGAGCACTGGAAGCAGAATGACGAGAGAGTCCTAAGCGACCAGGGAAAGTATAGGAAAAGTATATGGCTTTCATCTGGAGAACTTAGCACTACATAGATGTATGCATTTATCGACTACGAGTTAGTAGTGCATACAAGGATACTACAGTGTTTTCAGAGGAAAAGCTGACAATATGAGCCGAGTTGGTCCGAACGAGAAGAAGGTTTTCTTATATGAGGGAACTCTCTGCGTTTCCGGGCTGTGTTTTGCGGACCTTGCTCTTGTCACTTGTAACTTGAATTCATATTCTTTCCACATATACAAGTCAGATATATATGATTTCACGGAAGACCGTTTTGTGGTGAGTGTGTGAGTAGTATTTGGATATATTCTCGCACACAAGCACTACGGATGCGGCTACTCGAGAATATCCTTTTTGCCTGGCACGTGTGCTGAAATACAACAAACGTTTTTTGCAGCACTTTTTTCGCGATTAATTGAGAATTCTTCCCAAAATCACGGGGACACTCTTGCTGATAAGCTTTTGAAAATGTGCATTGCTTACCACATCCTTGCGTTTTCCGAGTAATTGTGACTCACAATTTGTGAGTAAATATTCCAATATCTCCAGCTTCATGAGCCAATGGACGAAGCAGTACTATTGATAAAAAATAATTAGATGCTACGAAGACCGAGAATACATGCGGTTGTGATTGGGTTAAGCTCAGCCATTGAGATATGAAAAGTGGTCTTGATAAGCACTTAAATGCATGATTCCTTCGTTGTTTGTAATATACACGTTTTTTCTGACCATTCTTACCTTGTTTTACTCATTAGAAATACATATAGAAAGTGAGAGCCATTGATTCATTGATTGTGATGATGTGGAAAAGAAAGTCGGCGATAATTATTCAGAAACAGAATACTATCATCAAAGAAACAATCACGATTGCTTTCAGGATCCTAGTATAGCTCATGAAATTCGCACCACTATTTAAATGAAAAGGTGCACGTATACAATCCATGACTTCCTATGAAAACGAGTCAACATGAACCTGCTATAGTGTATCAGTGGTAAGCACATGTCGCCACGAGGTGAGTAGTTTAGGGTGAAAGCATAATAATGAAACATACGCGTGTTCATTCATCCACAAAGTGGGGAGCTTCGCCTTTGCGTGTTTGCTTCTTACCATTGGAGCATTTAATTGGCTACACTCTCTGGTTTGCCTCGACTAGATTCTTTCCCGTTTGGCCCTTGGAGACTCTGTTTTGGAAACGGTATGTCACGAAGTATATCATCTACATTGTGCGTACTCCTCTCTAGAGTGAACAGTCTAGTTTAAAAAGGGCATTGTCTAGGCTATGGTAACACGTGGAATGAATGAAGATAAGCTACGTACTCTACAAACTTTGTAGCACAAAGGTTATCAAAATGCTCTGCCAGCAAACTTGCTCAAAGAAATTTCCCAAAAATACTTTCATTTTGTCAGTTTGACAATTATTATGGAGCGACATCACTCTCCTATTATTGTGATAGTCCAAAGTAGCCCATGTTACCGACGACATGTCAAATTTGCGTAAACCCAGTAAAGCCACTACTAGGACGAAAAGTTCGACGAAGCTAAAGCTGTTAGCAGCTTGCCACTCCAACTCCCACGAATCCCTCCTGGAAGCCATCCCCGTCATCAAACCTTTATTGAGCATGGACCTGAAAAAGGAGTACAATCGCTACTGCAAACTCTACTCGGCCGAGCCGTTGGAATTTGTGGCCGCCCCTTTAGAGCAAGCCACCTTGTGTCAAGGTGGTCCAAGCGGGGGCGGAATTGGAGGGGTCGCGGTGGACCTCAAAGGGCGAGGGTTGCGAGGAGTAGACTGCATCGCACTAGGAAAGATTCTTGCTTCCAATGTCACGATTCAGCAGATGAATCTCAGTGACTGTCTTCTCCTCCCTCAAGGATTCCAAGCTTTGCTCGACGGGATCTCGAAGAACGTGCACCTGGAGATTTTGGAACTGCGTGGAAATAACATCCAATGTGCCAACATGCTAGAGCCTTTGGGATCCCTCATGAAAGTGAATAGTAAACTGAAAAGGTGAAATGACATTTCATCAAAATTTAATTATCTCTCTGTGCGGAAATTAGTAAGACGTGAATTTTTTTCACTAAACAAAGACTAATTCTGGAATGGAATCAAATCGGAAGCAACAAGGAAGCCTTCCAGGCCTTTTGCGATGGCCTCTCAATCAACTCAGGTCTCGAGCTGTTGGACCTCCGAAACAATCAGATCGCTGATGAATGCGCCATCGAGCTCGCTTCCGCCCTCAAGCACAACAAAGTGATGAAGGACATTGATCTCCGGTGGAACGCCATCGGGGTGAAGGGGGCTCGGGCCTTTTACGACTTGCTCAACGTCAATCCTGTCCTCAGCCAGGTTCAACTCGGAGGAAATTATGTTCCAGAGGAAATTGTTCAGCATATAGGTAATGCATAGGTAAAGAAAGCAGTTATATAAGCTAATGCCAGCGCGATAACGTGTGGACAAAGCCTAATTCTCTGAATGATTTATTACAAAATTATTTTTAAATATCCGACTTCTTTGATGACGCAAACAGAGCAAATCCTCAAGCAGAGAAGTGCGCAGGAGGAGATTGTCAAAGACTTCTCGACGAGAACCACGATTTTGACGCGACAACTCCAAAAGACGGAGGAAGAGTACCAGAGCGAAATCAAAAACATTATGTCAATCTTTGACGCGGAGGAGAAGGAGTACCGACGAATTATAGAGTAAAACCAGTATATTTTGTAGAAATAAAAAAAATGGATTTTTTGAACAACTAAATTTTCAATTATAGAGAAAATCAAAATCAAATCAACACCTTGAGTCAAGAGCGTCAAGAGGAAATGGCGAAAGTGTCCTCCTTGCAAAAGGAGGTGATTATGACATCATCATTAGAAATGATAAGCTCTTGTAGAGAAGCATGTTATACAATAATCATGCCAAATATACTCGTAGATAACCACGCTGAGAGCCTCTCTCGAGGAAATGTCCGACGGGGAAGCAGCGTTGAAGAAGCGGATGGTTGACAAGGATGCCCGAGTGACGGAAGTGGAGAGCTCGTATAAATCGCAAATAGCAAGTCTCGAGAGCAATTTTGAGAAGAAAGTTAAGGAGCTGCAGTCCTTGGTGGACGCCACGTCTCAGGAGAACTCCCAGTTGAGCGTAAAGCTCAAAACGACGGAGGCAGAGTTGCAGGGAAAGCTGAGTGAAGTTAAACAACTCAAAGACACGATCAGTGCCTTGAACAGGGCTTCCGAGCAGCTCCAGCAGCAATTCGATGGTACACAAATACAAAGACGCGTGACAATGGACGGAAATTGAGTTTTAATTTAATAAAATTCGTTTTATGCAGAAAGGCTTCGACAGGCGAAGGAGTCATGGGCCGGATTCCAGACCGAGGTGGAAAGCGCGGAACGAAAGGAGATCCAACGCCTCGAGCAACAAATGACGGAAATGAACACCTCTCTCATGGAACACCTCCGCCTCCTCGAAAACAAAAAGGCAGACGCGGAGGAGGAGGTTCGTCGACTCAAAATCATCCTCGTCACCTCGAAATCGGAGACGGAAGAAGCCGTAGCCAAAGTCCGAGGCAGCTTGGCGGAGGAGCACAACGCTGCGGTGAAGACTCACTTGGAGCAAATCTCGAATTTGCGTCAGGACAATGAAAGACTCGAGCTTGAGACGAATAAGCTGGAAGGTCAGGTTCACAAGCTGGAAATGGAGAATGGGAAATTGGCCAGGCAAGTGGAGCATTTCAAACAGCAACTTGGCCAAGCAAATCAGGTACAAAAGAGAAAGCATAATGTTATAATGCTTACAACAACGAAGAAAGTCATTCTTTCCTTTGTCAAAAGGATCTCAGCGAAGCTCACGCCTCGAGCCAGACAGCGATGAGCAGAACACGGAATGAGCTGAAGGACACGACAGAGAGATTGGGAAAGGAGGAGGAAGCAAATCGTTTGCTCCGTTCTCAGCTTCATGAGCTTCAGCAGAAGGTACATTATTAAAATACGCAGAAAGGCACGTGAAATGTGTGTGGGAGTAGAAAAGAGGACATAAAAATAACCCACTTACCTCACAAATCTAAAAAAAAGTATAAATAATTCCGTGTAAATAGGTAGCCACACTCTCGGTAAAAGTCACAAAACAGGCTCAGGAGAAACAGGCGGACACCGAATTTTGGAAGCTGCAAATCCAGCGAAGAGAAGAGGAACTAACGAGACTCAAGTATAATATGATCACATTAGCAATAATTAATGTACTTAATTTAATCAAAGTGTAACAGCTCTACTACATTTGCTTTCACGTAGATCTGAAGACATGAGACGGGCTGCCCTGCTTCATGAGGCTTTCTCCGTGTACATGAGATCTACAGCGGCGGCCACAGGTTTGCCTATACCAGTTCCATGCAGTCAGGATTCTAATAATCTTGTAAGCAAGTGCCAAAAGGAGAGGGAAAACAGTGGTGTACAAGAAGCACCGGAAAATCCCTCACAAAAGTGATGTGCATACAAATTGCTTTCTCTCTTCGCTCGGTGAATCCTGAGCTGAGTAAATGAAAGAGAATCTCACAAACAGGGTTCCAGAGAATCATTGCTGCTTTTTTACTTTTATTCAGGGATGTTATAATAGTAGGTTATTGTTTCACGTGTGCAGCTACTGAGAGTAATAAAAACGAGAGCATTTCATGCAGATTTTTCACCTGTTTTTTTGTAAGAACACACATACTCCTATTTCTTCACTATTAAACAAATATACGTTGTAGTGGGTCTTATTATTTCCCAAAAGGGGTCGTAAAAGTAAGTGTTGGCTTTATGGCTACTTTTCATGTGCTTTGGCTAATATTTTTTCTTCTAGCTGTCTACTATATAATTGTACCTTAAATACACGTTTAAAAGCCCTGCTTTTTGTTGCGAAGCAAAAGACTACCACTGTAATACATTCCAAGGCGGAAAATACACTTTTCCAAAAAGTATCACAATCATTAACACCAAACAATGACTGCCAAAGAGATGACCACGCACTGTAATTACAATTATCGATATAACAAGTTCGTTAGAAGGCCAAGAAGAGAGAGATATGAAAAGAAACTCAAGTGTTTACATTAGGTCAAATGACCTATTCTAGGATTCTGTGAGTGAGAATCTACACAAAATTCGCTTATTCTACGCGAACTAGACATTATGACGAAAAACATTTTCATGGAAGAAAATAGTTAGCTAATTGTATATATTTAGCTAATGTAGTCAGATTATTGTTATTTTTGTTATACAACACACATTCTCTAATATTGAGGTTAATGATGAGATGAGGTTCGTTTCGGGATCCAGCTTTCCTTTATTATTACACAGTCTCAATGACACCCTTCTTCTTCACCTTTGGCACAAAGACGGAATTATTTGGACCATTATTTTGAGGTGTATGAGGTTGACTGTCAAACAGTGTTGACGACGATTCGGGCAATGGTTTGTCGTCTACATGGCTCGAACTGTTCACATCCGATATAAACGAGGTTTCAATCTGTGGTGTAGTTACCTCCTCCTTGACTCCAACATCGTTGCTGTGACTCACACAGTTGTTCACTGGCATAGGGTGAGGAGGATCGTCCGACTTGAGGTTGAGAGACAATTTCGAGGTTTGAGGCAATAGTTGTGTGGAAGAAGAATTAGTGGATGACGATGATGATGGACCATTCATATCATTACTAGGTATGTTGGAAGATAAATGCTTCCTAGAACTATTCCCTTTGATACTGCCCAGAGGGATTTCCTCTTCCTGGAGACGATTAGAAACGGCTGGAGAGGCCTCCCTTGATCTTCTCCTTCCCTCTGAATAGAGCAAACCAGATATCCACGGCGAGAGTTTATAAAATAGAGGGTAAAATCAGATCATCATCACTGAATCCTGATGAAAAAGTGAGAAACATGCAATCAAAATTGGTAAACGCACTCTCATTTCTTGAAGGTTCATTAACCACCATAGCTAACCCTGGAAGCGCTTTGCTGATTGGAACAAATAATGGTCGATCCCCTCTGCTTATGGCACGCCCTATCACAACCAAACATAACAAATTATTCAAAATTCATTTAATTATGTGTGTAGCCATCAATAAATCCTCTCAGTCCACTACTCACTTTGCATTCTTCTGACGTTTTGGGGCGGAGATGGTGAAGACCTTATCTGGTCCAATAACTTTCCAATCATATGCAACTTCCTTTCTCGTGCCTTTTGTCTACCTTTTACTAGTCTATACAACAAGGATGAAAAATGGTTGAATTTTCACCATTCCTTGAAGATATATCATATATATGTTATGCACTCTTCATGTCTTTGTGTTTTACACATAAGCGAACCTTTGCTTAGCTGCCATACAACGTATGTGATCATCAAACATGAACTTTGCTGCCAAGATTGGAGTCCTTGTTCGCTGTTGCGTGGGCGAGCTTTTCACGGTGATATGTAAGCATCTGGAGTCATGCTGATCTCCCATTACTTCGATATCCTATACACCGGAGGACAAAGTATTTAAATAAATATAGTAATTTTACAAGCATAAAGTTTAAAGTACACCTTACCTGAAGAAATCCAACAAATTTAACCACGCCCCAACCCATCCGCTTCTGACTAGGTTCCACCAGAATAAACTGGAAAATGTCGATAACTAAAAACCGTCTTGTCTTTACGCTGTCTCTCGTTATGACAGTGCACGCCAAAAGATCACTGTTGGCTGTGAGTGCAGATACAACAGTACAACACCACAATAATCATCCACTTGCATTTTTTGCAGTTGTAAACGTAATCAAACATGACAATTGAATAGAAACTTACTCAAATCCAAATTGTCATCAATATGGACACAAGTCTGGGTGTTAGTCAACGGTAAATATTTTTCCGATTCCTTTCTCAACTTTAGAGACAGTTTTCGCAAAATAAAGTAAACTCTCATGGAGCGTCTACTCCGTTCAGCCTATCAGTAGCACAACACAAAAAAATTAACGTTGATTCAATCCACACAAAAGTTCTAAGATTCTACTTGCTTACTTCTCCACATGGCAAGCGTTTATCAAACGCAATCCCAGAAAGTGGGGAACCGGCAGGAGGTAAAAGTAAATTAGAGTCCATCAGCAGATGTTCTACGCTAATAGGCTTCGTAGCAGTCATATCCAGGTATTCGTCTTCGAACAACTCGAGGAACATTTCATCACATTTGTAGTAGTTCTGCAGCAGAAGGATATTCTCTTCTCTAGCACCTTCAATTAAAGCTAAATGCTGGTCCTTGAGAAAACTCTCTCCGTCACCATTTTCCGTCATCACTATTTTCTGGAGTAAATTCACTGCTAATGTCAAAGTGACAATTCTAACCCTGCTATCTGTAAAGTGACACGCAAAACAGTAACACCTATAACGCATTTTTCTAAATGAGCGCTCGTCCGATTTTTCTACAGTTCAACTTACCAGGCTTGACAGTTTGACCAACAATATTGATGAGCTTCTCCACAAGCGTGTCGTTATAAACGCGCAAAACTTGTCCGTCCTCGAGCACTTCGCTAGTGTCGTGAAACAGGCTATTTAAAAGTTCGGCATGGATTCCTGAAACAATGAAGCTGAAATTAAGCTCTCAAGCAAAATCAACGAACACTATTTGATAGGGAAATAGCTCTGCCATTATTACTTTTACAAAATCTCTACCAAAAACCAGTAACCGAAGCAAACATATTTACTTCGAAAGGACAAACTACATGCAGCCACGATGCTACAACAAGCTACATATATATCGTTCGAAGAAAACACTACTTTTTAATGGCATTCCGTAATATAAAGAATTTACTTGAAACAAAAAATAACGGATAAAAGTTTTATTATGATGAGGTTTGAAAAGCCTACCGTCTACATAGGATGACCAGCCATTATAGTGGATGGATCCCATTTACAGAATATAACATCCACATATCCATTACAATCACTCACATCAAAAAACCTAAGTAATATACCCTCTAACCTAAAAGTACACGGAAGTCTATTCCTTACCTTTGTTTTGTTTCAAAGCTTCTAGCAAACACAGACAAAACAGAGCTGCGTAGTCATTCTCGGAGCAATCCATCGAATCAAAAATGGCACAAAGAAAGGGTCGCTGTGTCAGTATCTTAACGTTGTTTGCGTTTTGCATGGTGGTGTCACTATTTGTTTCATTGGGAGGTGCTAGTGACGACTTTGATGGAGACTGATTTTCAGGTTGTTCAACGGAAAAAGAAACTTGGTTGTCTGAGCAAGTTTCCAGAGTATTTGTGCTTGTCCCACTTGCGCTCCTTTTCATACTGAAAACAGCTTCATTTTCTTGAATAATGATACTGGCCAGCATTCGAACCAATGGAGAGTGATATATTATTAGGAACACTTGGGATAATAAAAACAGGGCTAGAATACTGCTAACTTTCGGTGGCTGCTTGCGCTCCTAAAAGGTTTCAAAAATAGACGTTAGAAAATCATTGAATACGCATCTCAACAAAGTATATCGCAAAATCAAACGAGCGGAACTTACAGCGACAACAAAATTCTTGTCTAATGAAGCTACATACAACGGAATCAACAGTCTGTGGAGCAAATGGTCGGCCAGAACTTGATTCAATTCGTCAATTTCCAGAAGAAGGATGTCATTGAGGTAATGCAAATGGTCTAGATGCTCAGCAACTAAATCCGCTAGTCGAGATCTTGCTTCATGTCTGAAAGCAGCATAAGAGTAGTTAAAAACTAAAAGCTTCAACAGAAACAGTTTGAAAGTTAAATTTTAATTAAAAATGTACTCGGAGTTCTCCCGAATGCATCCATCCAGCTCCAAAACATGATTTCCAATAAACCAGACTAGGTTAGAGAAATATGGCGCAGCAGTTTTGTCTCTGATAAACTTCTGCATAGACTTATCATCGACTCTATAAACATTGAGCGTGAGAGTCCTGACGGCGATCCGTACCATACTCTCAGAGTTGTTAAAGAATTTTATGGCCTCAGTGTATAAAGGAAAGTCATTTGTATGCTGAAAATAACCAGTTTAATAATGACTAATCACGAAATCAGCAATAAATAAATAAAAATCTGTGATTTCAATATTATTTCTTACCTCATTATAGAAAAAATGGATGGTATGCTTATTCAGTTTCAGAGATAAGGTTTTCAGAAATGAGATATAGTACGCCATCACTTCCTCGTCCGAAAAATCAAATTTATGCTCAATTATTGAGTTGACATGATTGTTGGAGAGAAGGTAATCTGCAGAAAAACGTGAACCAGCAAACATCATTAAAATATTATTGAATAAATCAACAGTCAGTGTAAGAAAAAAAAATAATAAAAGGTACATGACTCACATAGGGACGTTTCATTCCTAATATTTTCGAAAAGTATATTTAAAGTTTGTAGTAACTGGACGCAAACGTAGCTGCCGCATTTCTGCTTCATAATTTTTAGAAAAAAGGATAACATATTTTTCTCCAGGAAGAAGCTGCATATGAAAGAAAATAAATCACCAATTAAGCCAATTAAAAACCATCGCAAAATCTTTGTACTTTATATGCCCTTTTGAAAAAAATAACAACAGGTTTACAAACTCGGTCACTCACTCGAAAACGCTGGAGTCATTCTGATCTCCCCAAATGAGGATTTCTGCAATAGACCGCAGCGTTTCGACAAGAAGACTTCTATTGCTCTCGTTGACAGTTTGATTCTTGGACAAGACATTGTACAGGTACCTATCAGCAAAAGTAAAGCAAAAATTAGAAACATCTCAACCGTAATATATCCTATTTTTTACCGATTATCGTAAGCACAAAATTTCCGCTTCAAAAATAATAGAAGTATACTATGTCTAGCTTACTTGAGGTGTTCCAAGGAATGGGGATTCTTTGGCTTCCAAAGGCCCCCACCAAACCAGCTTCGACTTCGAAACATGCCTTGCTCCCCGTCGTCGGCCAGTTTTAAATGGTCATCCACCTTTCAGTGGTGCTGTAAGATGATGCGCAAATATTCCAGTTTTGAAGCTCTCTAATCCTTTGTAATCCAGCAAGCAGTATAACGTTCAAATCACTACAACAAACTGTCTCTCTCTCTAAACCTCACAACAAATTTATCCAAACTTTTCGAAACAGAGATCCTCTTCACATTTTTCTTCAGACTAAACTCCAATCGTCTTCTGCGGGCCACCACTGTTTATGTTTGTAAACAATCAGCTGTGCATGTGCAGCAGCTGCACATCAAAGAAGCATCAACACTCGAAAATACTGGCCACATATTCCACACAAAAATATTCCACTTGTAATTTTGATGCAAAACCAAACTGTTGTGAATGTAATTGAGAAGATAACACAATCATCAGCACTCCACAGTTCCTCCAAATCAATGCACCTCGAACTACCAGAATGTTTAGATTTCCAGGTGCTTTTATGATGCACTTGCATAACCCTCCCAAATTCACGGAAGTGTCCAGAAACACTTTTAATTAAATTCTCCACAAACTAATAAAAACGTTGAGTAACGATGATGCAACCCTTCCAATCACCAAACCCATCTTCACTTCCAACTCCTTTCTGTCCTTCCTGTCTACGTCGTAGTGCAATTAACGACTAACCAAAAAGGGCCTTGATAACTCCATCCCTCAGCGAATACCATTCAAGTTGCTGACACCACAGTTGCCACTGCCAGGTCGTCGTCCACATGTTTCCTAGTGGCCCACTAACTTTTTTGACCACAGCGGTATAGCACCAACTCTGTAAGAAAATTTGTAATCAATACTTTATCATCAACTTCATCTCGTACACAAACTAGTTTCCCAAATTATATATCAATCCTATCAGCGAAGTACAATTTGCAGATTGCTCTTGTACCACGAATACGAGTGAAGTTTTGGGTTTGTGCAGCGAAGTAAGCCTTGCAAAAGTCACCTTGCATTTATATACCTCAAACATGCATAAAATAGTAAGCTACAACATTCACACAGCAAATATTTTCGCTAGAAGTATGTTCTCTTAAATTGTAGCTCTCGTTTCAGCGTGTCTCCGTGTTTGAGGCTTTGTTACATACTTAATTTAAGAGATGCTAAATTATATATAAGAAACAAAAGGTTTGGTGCCATACCTTTTTATATTATCACCCACACCGCATTTTTATGCAGACACACTAAAAAATTATGTGAGAAACTGTGAACAGCCTTTTTTACAGCCTTTTTTTGTATTCAAATAGATTTTTATGTTGTCATCAACATGATATTAATATATATTATCCAATTTCAGTCAACTCTCGTTCCCCTGAAATCCTAGAGGTTCCACTGTATTTTGAGTATTTTTCTCGTCAAAAAAATGCTGGAATCGATCTCTCATGTAATATTCTTCAGCTAGTGTCAGTCTGGAGTTTCTTTTCCATAAAAGCCCACACACATTGCTCTCCAGCACACATTTCATCGCAATCATCATGTTTTACGGGGCTCACTGTGTGAACTCATGTTTGCAGAAGGTTGGCTGGAAAAAAGTTGTGTAAAGATTGTAGACACAGGATTGTGTGAGAAGGACTGAGATGAGCTTTCCAACAAAAATCCACAGATTCCACAATCCCAACACACATGTCGAAATGGAAAAATGCCTACGAGATTCTTACAGTTTGTACTTTGTACACTTGGATTTGGGATTGGGTAATTGTGTACAAGTCGACTATCAAACGGTATTGACAAAAGGGGAAAGTCGGACCTATTTTCCGTATTAGCTATGATAAAAAAATTGACAAACATAACCATATAATATGTAATGCATGCATATTCTTCATTGGTATAAAGTACATTTATTGTCAGACTAGTTTTTGTTACAAAATATTTATCTAGTTTACGTTGGGACAAATCACTGAATGTTTTAAAGCGTTTTTACGTAAGCAAAACCATCATCGATGTGTTGAGGTCAATCGTTGTGTGTATAAAACACTATTTTTTTGGAGTAGGTAATTATGTCCTGTCGTTTCGTGTATGGTAATAAACTCTGCTATAAAATAAACTGTGGTATGTAATACAATTAATGGCAGGAGCAAGCTTAATGTAGCGATATATTATGCCCGCATATTAAATGACTGTTATGTATTAATTATTTAAATTATATCATTCTGTAACAATGAGGACAGGGGTCGGTCTTGCGACCACACGCGGTTTCATTACCACCTCAAATGGTTTCGGCGCCCTGAAAAAGCCGTCGTCCGAGTCGAGAATGTCAGGCACCGGCGTATCGGCAGCCGGCACAGCGACAAACTTCTGGAAGACGCTTGTAATGAATAGGAAGAGGGAGTCCCTCGCCAGCGAGGAGCCTGGACACTCTCGTTTTCCTACGGAGAAGGGCATCAGGCTCTCATGAGATCGGACAACGGTTGTTCCGTCCTTGGTGAGGAAGCGGTCTGGCCGGAAATTGCCCGGATCGCCCCAAACATGAGGATCCATATGGATAGCGTATTGATTCGCCCAGATCCATGTCCCTTTCGGGATGAAGTAGTCGTGGAACAGGGTGTCGACGAGGGAAGAGTGGAACACGCCGAGCGGAATGACAGATGCCATTCGCGATGTCTCAAGGATGACGGCTTCCGTGTATGGCATTCTACAGAGAAAGGAGAGAGAAATTGGCCAATTTCATTCAATACACTCTCCGTATTTCTTCGCATTGTGAAAGGAAAGCCTCACTTGAGCCTGTCAAACAAGGTGGGCTTTCTCGACTGCCCAATGACTTGCTCAATCTCCTTTTGTAGCCTTTGCTGGACTTGTTGGTGAGTCATCAAAAAGAGAATGGCCCAAGTCAATGTCACCGCTGTTGTTTCAGATCCTCCTGTATTTGTGTTTGCAAATCCATTTTATCACTTGATTGCGATCAATTTCATTCGTATAATGTGCAAAGGTCACCGCTATAAATATTTTATTGTCTTTCTTATTACCCTGGAACAAATCTCCTACAACTGCTCGCAAGTTTCTTTCTGGAGAAGACAAGAAAGAAAATCACTTGGAGAGACATGCGTTCACAACAATAGTAAATGAATAAAGCTCATGAAAATTCCGGCCTTGTCTCTGTCGTAAATTTCTTTGCAGAGAATTTACTATTATACCTCCAGCTTCCTTGTAAAAGCTGGAATTCCGATCCTTTGTCCGCCTAATCTCTTTCAGATACGAATCGATAAAATCCCTAAAATACACGAGGAAATGAACAAGAAAGATTTGTAGAGAGAAAGTTTGGAGAAAGAAAGTCTTCTAAATTCTTTTGAAAGAAGCTTATGTAAAAAAATCACTAATACCTTGGCTCGCCCTCGTCCATGGCTTGTTTGTGCTCCTCAATCGTGACCCGAAAGAAGCCTATCATCCTGTCGACAATTGCCTGGAACTTGGTGTACCCCGAAATACTGGGAAGCACGTGCCGAATCCATGGAGCAACGATGAGGAAGGGGTGCCTTGTGATTGCTTTTGCTCCACTGTGCACCCCACACAATACAAAGCTTTAAATTCTTTGATCCTCTTTGTCAAACATTGCATAGCTTTGCAAATGTTTGCACAACTCAAAAGTATAAAAGACTTATGTATAAAGCTTTAAGTATTTCCTTTTTACTCTTGTAAAGAGTCGAGCAAAGCTTGTAATTGGCCATCATCCTGGGAGTACCGATTCCCACTGATGATTGTCCACAACGAGTTGAGGGCTGCGAGACTCAGTCGTCGTTGCAAATGAGGGAGCGGATGTCCAGCCTCACGCTGCATCCAGTCAAGAACCTCTTGAACATCTTCCATGATCAGGTTTTCCATGATGTTCTTCCCAAAGCCGAAGTCTCTCAAATGCCTATAGAGAATGTATGTAATAATATTTTCCTGAATGTCCACATTTGCATGTTTGCGTGACAATGACAAGCACAGTGACAGAGCACAGAAGTCTGAATTTAATCAAGTGTGAGCTTCACCGCATTAGTACACACGCACATAAAAGATTTGAAGGCAATGTTTTACCTCAACGTAAATCTGCGCTGTTGCTCCCAAACGCTGCCTTCTGACACCAGAATACCTGTTGAAGTAATTCATCACAGTTTCACTACACTTTTCAATGTACATTGTGCACAGGATAAAGAAGGCATTTATAATCTGGCACGAAATTGTGCCACCCACAAACCATATACACGTGCTGCATATTTCACACGCATTTTAACTGCACATTTCATGCACTCTCTCATAGCAAATGTCTTCTTTCGAGAGTAAAAATATTCATGAATAAGGTTTTTTCGCATACCATTACATCCGCCGCTGAGCACCGTAACAAAGTAAGCTTGAGGTCGCCCACTGAACGTCAGATCGCTGAACATTTCCCGTGCCATGATGGGATCGTGGATGACCAACGCGCTAACAAATCAAGGAGTAACCAAAAATTCATTTTTATAGTTTCTATGTGTTATGTGATTCTTCACACCTTTGCCTACCTCCCTCATCTCGTTTTGTGGTGAACTTGAGAGAAAAAGACGTGATTTTGCACAATTTTTTATGTACTCTTCTATATTTGTACCTATGAAGTCCTAATTTCACCGACATGATTTTCCCATACGTCTTCGCCCATTCCATAAAGGTAATGTACATGTGCTTCCCATCCACTTGCAACACGTTTCCCAACACTGGCCATGGCGTGGGTCCTAAAATGGTCAGAGAATATATGAAAACTTTGAAGAGAGAGAGTTTTCATGCGAGAACAAGTTTCCTTGTGTGTGCGACCAGAAATAGAGGCAGCTATAATTTTCAAGCTAATCTTACAAAGCCAACAACGTAAACTGCTTTTGACCAAGTTTAGTCACAAAAATACCTGGTGGGTAATTTTTCAGTTTTCGGTAGTAATGCTGAAAGGCATACCAAGCCAATGCTGTCACGATCCCTGTGGCCAGCCCTAAAGTAAGGAGCAACGACATGTGGCTTTTCGTGTATCCTCTTTGGAGGGCCTGACACAACTAAAAGAGTTATGAAAACGTGTGCAGCTATAATGATGATGTCGAGCCTCCTTTTTAAAACAATTGGTCTTCTCCCTTGTGTCGTCTTTGACATGAGCGGAGAGAGGATGTCGTGTTCGTGAATAATGATTTGAAAAACGTGTGTATTAGTTCACTGTGAGTTGTGGCTTAAATGAAACAAGAGCTCTTCATGAGAGTTACAAATTAAGCAAACGCCTAGAGAGAATTGTAATATCCTTAGTCAGAAAAGAAATCGAGTGCTTTACGGACGGGGTAGTACTCAGTCAGTACATTGTGCTAATGCCGAGTGCAACGTGAATGCGAAAACCGAGACCACTTTTTAGCTTTAGCCTGAGTGTTGTGATGAGACGAAAAATTCATACTTGTGTGGATTTTGCTCTCAGACATTTATATCTCTGTCTGCTATCAGATTGAGCATAAACTGCACACAAAGGCTGATGTGATACGGTTTAATCTCAAAATTCTGATTTACACGAGTTTTTGCCCTTTTCCAAAGCGGTGCAAGAGTGCACTTGAAATGTGAGGTGGGCAGGTAGGTAGGCATGATTGAATGGGAAATGAGACGACGATGATGATTTGATACTGTCATAACATACTTGTTTTGAAGCAAATCTGCAATGACAATCACCACTCACAAATCATAAAGCGTTTGTGTTTATTCATAGTTTTACGAAAACATGGAATTTGATCACGTTGTGCTCATCTTTCTCAAAAAGAAGTACTTCACATATTATTATAACAAATACAGTTTGCGGTTAAATGCAAGGAACGGAAACATTCAAACTTTCCACAATCAGTTTGTAACGCATAATGCAATGCATAATGCTCACAAAGTCTCTCTCTTCTCTTATCTTGTAGCTTATATTTGCAAAGATTGTTGATTCGTACCATACTTAAGTTAAAATTAGTACTTTAGCAGGTTCACAAAATTGTGGCTGGACGAATAGCAAGTAATACTTCAACGGACAAAGTTTAAGCAAATTTGTGACAAGAGGAGATGTCCAAAACAGGAGGAGGAAGGTGTGAAATAACAGTCACAAGTTATTTCTTTTACACGCAGACACACCGTGTAGTAGTGGTAATAATGATACCCCGCACAGCGTTTGAATCACGTTACCAATACTTTTTCTAACAACAGGTAAAGTTAAGTACAAGATTTGAGACCACAGTTAAAATACGTTTGTCGTTTGGATCTGATCAATGATCATTGGGAATGACATTGGTAGCAGCGTTATATAGTATCTTTTCTCTTTTTTATCACAACATTCAACACCAGAAAGAACGGATTTGAACGGATGTTAATACGCATACAAACAACTTCACTTCTACATTCGACACAATATTATGTACCTAAAACTTAGGCAGGAACACAGGAAAATACTACTTATCAACAATACCTTATACCTAACAAAAACGAACAGGTACTATATACTATGCACCAATAATTAGTCACTTTCCACACCACACTACCATGACCAAACGCGAGTGGAACCGTGCTCATGCTTATTAAGTCAGCAAACCTTTCTGCAAACTAATTTACGAGAAAACTAAGAGCAAAATTCCAAGAAGGCTAAGGCTACGCAAAGAGCTTTTCTAAACACTAACATCGTGCACTTCTTCAGAGGTGGGCTTCCGTAGGATACAAAACTAGACAATATGTTTTATGTGTGCAAATATGTATCTACTCTTAATGTTTTCACACACAGGTATGTATATAAGTGTTGATCTGATTTTACAAAATACGCAGTGGTTTGGCAAAATGTGTTTAGGTAGCTAGTTAGGGAAAGGGGCGGTGTAGCACACAAATATATTTCCGCAAGGGTGGTTTCTCCAATATTCTGACAGATTTAGTCTTCAAGAGTAACATCCTGTAATGAAAACAAAACTGTGATTCAATCTGCTGTGCAATCACAATATTGAATATCGGGACGTTTAAACTGTTTATCGAACCTGAAATAGATAACTCATGGATTCTTTGTGATGTGTACGCCGAATTGCTTCGCTCAACAGTATTGAAATATCCACCTGAAAAATCCAATTTATAGATTCGTTTCACACGGTGGTTTTAAGAAAATTGTATAATAAGTCAACAGTAGGTTTACAAATCATCAATTACCGTTTTAATTTTGACACACTGCAACTTTTGATGATCGTGGGGAACGGTGTTTGTGACCACGATTTCGTCTATTGGCGATGCCTCCAAAAGAGTTGGAGCATCGGATGAAAGAAGTCCATGTGTTGCTAAAACGTAAATTCTACTTGCACCTTTATCTTTTAACGCAACAGCTGCATCCACAAAAGCACTCGCGTCATCAATTAGATCTTCCTGTAGTCAAATTAAAATGTAACCAAACTTAAGATCTAATATCCAAAAAAGCTCTCTAAAAATAGGTAGTTAATTTTAATGCAACAGCTGCATCCACAAAAGCACTCGCGTCATCAATTAGATCTTCCTGTAGTCAAATTAAAATGTAACCAAACTTAAGATCTAATATCCAAAAAAGCTCTCTAAAAATAGGTAGTTATCTTACAAACTTACCACCATGATGGCTATCCTTCCCGCTACGTCCCCCACAACTGAACAACGGAAAAACGTAAACCCATCCATGATAATTATTTCGTTTAACTAGTCATTCTACATGCCACTTTATATACTTACATAATACTTTACGTTATTACCTGTTAAAGGATGTTTTTCTTTTTTCATCGCTGCCGGAACCCCTCCAATACTAGCTTCCATGATTCTACTGCTAACAGTGCGCTCCAAACCTGAAAATAATTCTTTCAAATATTATTTTGACAAAACATACTAGAAAAATGACACACTAAAGTGAATTCTTACATTGTTTACTATACGGCAAATATGGAATAACTCCAACAATTTTTTGGGCACACGACGTTTTGCAAGCATACGACATTATGAGCATTTCCATGATAGAATTGTTATCCAGTCCCGTCTGGATGATGTAGACATCTCGAGCACGGACGGAATCATGAATTGAGACCATCGTCTCTCGATTTGTTTTGTGATACACATCACAGTTACCCAGCTTCATCCCTAGTCGACTATCAAAAAACGAAGAGAAGGAAAGCAATGGTCAATTTTGCAATCCGTTGAGAAATGCCAATATCACAAACTCTTTCGTCGGAAACCACTTTTTAGAATACCTTGCAA
This sequence comes from Alloscopus bannaensis, assembly GCA_027743745.1. Taxonomy (NCBI): domain Eukaryota; kingdom Metazoa; phylum Arthropoda; class Collembola; order Entomobryomorpha; family Entomobryidae; genus Alloscopus; species Alloscopus bannaensis. The sequence continues at coordinate 25,255 of JAHZMW010000218.1, forward strand.
CCAGGTTGGCTAACTCCGGATTTGAGTTTCCGGCAAGTATGATAAAATCCGACGGACCTTCCATTGCTATTTGTCGAGCCGTTTGCAAAACTAAATCGCAAATCCAATCAGTACAAAATATTCCACACAATTTTATTATATTTATTATTCAATTGAATTCAGAAATGAAAAATTATGTACCTTAGATAGGAAAGAAAAATGCGCGTTGAAACGTACAACCAAGTCTAATATCGAAACAAAAATTTCAAACAAATCCTCCTCGTGGCTTCATCAAAGTATTGTTTGTAATCAGTTTGTTGGCCCCTATCTGATTTCTCTACGCAGCATTCAGCAGATCCCTAGTGCACGAAGAAATCCCGTTTGGATGGTAATGATAATGTGACTCCTTCCTGAAACAAATATTATTGATCAAACATCACTCCACCTAAAAATAGAGTACACACTCATTTTTTTATGATTAATCATACTAAAGACAAATTCTCCAACCTATAAAATAGCAACTTTGCACAAAAATAGAGTGATCCTTTGGAAAGAAAAAACAGTTACCTATGTATCTCTTCTTATTTCATAAAATTTAAATCAGCTTTTGAATGTATACATTGAATACAAAGTACAAACTTATCCCCCGATTTTTTAACATTCAACATTAGCACCGGTAAAGATAGCTTGAATACATGACAAGCGATAAGAGTAAGAATAAGAAATTAAAAACTACTCTAATTTAATTCTAAGCCTAACTATGAATGAATACAAGGCGTCCAGAAATGGACAAGTAAAGCAGTTCAACGAGGAAAGTTTCCTAATCTCGGATATGGTTGAAATCCTCTAGTATGGTCTCGCTTATGTTGTGTAACGTTCTCAGATGTCACCGATGATGACGGTTCCCAGATTGTATGAGCGTAATTTGCAGTTGGGGTTGGGCGCATTGTCGATCCTTCTCTAATACCATGTAGGTTAATGCCCTCCTCAAAAAATCCACTGCCTCTACCATTAATCCAGTCTTGAGTTGGAGCTTGCAATTTTGAGTAATCCCAAGCTTCCACATTCCGGACGGGTGTTCTTCGTGGGACTGAAGACCTTGGAGCAAATGCCGGTGAAAACGAACTAGAAAAGGTTGAACGTTTGTTTCGGAAATGAGATTTGCCAGATTCATATTCTTTATAAGGATGAACAGGTGGGGAATTCCGCACTTTAGATTCTAGATGAAAAGCAGAGCGCCCTACATCATCCCGACAACCCAACAAGGAAGACGACCCTGACTGACTTTTATCTACTTCGCCAGACCAATAAGTTGCTCCCCTGTCTTTGAAACGGCTTTCGCGACCATAAGAGTGACAATCTCTGTGCCTCTCTAGAACTTTGTCTCGGTATCGTTCACCCGCTGAATCCCAACAATCCTTCCTGTTTTGTGAAACCTGTACAAGTCTAACTTTTCTTGATCCCGAATGGCCTTTGGCTTCAGGCTCCTGACGATCGTATTTGTAAGAAAGTCGTGCAATTTCCACCTGCATCGATTCTCCTCCTCTTCCCTCTTGAAGGTATCTTTCTGAATACCTCTGCACTGTGCGCGCAAGTTGACCCTCGACACCCTCGTACCGTCCAGGTCGTCTGTGTTCTTTTTCATTATACTTTCGCTTTGGCGAAGAAGAAAATTGAGGGGAAGGTAGTAAACTCCTGGATCCGCGCATTTCAGTGTCAATTCGGTCAGCTTCAAATATTTCACGGTCCTGAGCTTCTTCCCTTTCCAAATCGGCTAGTTCCTGTTTCTTTCTCTCAATCATTTCACGCTTCTGGCGCTGTCGCTCCAAATGAACCAGTTCCTTCTTTTCTCTATTAATTCTTTCACGCTCCATTTGTAAGTTTTCCCGTTCTTGTTGTAAATGTTTTAGTTCATAGAGCAACTTGCTATTACGCTCGATTTCCCCTTTTCGTCCTTGATGCTGTACTCTTTCTGACCTTCGGAGATCATCACGGAATTCTTCTCTGCAGTAAAATGACGAACGAGTTTTGTCACTGGTCTGCCTACATTGATGGAAACGACGACCATCAGTTGCCCTACTATGTGGCATATTATCGGTTTTGTTCCTGTTAACCACTGTAATCTGCAAATCGGGTGGTCGCTCATGTCTCCGAACTGCAGTTTCGTCCGCGTGTCTTTCTGAGGTCGACATATTTCGAGCATACTCCAATCTGCGGTTACGGTATCCAGCACTGAAATCTCTTCTCGGACCATTTCCACGTACGTCTGTAGACCTATACTGATGACGTCCTATCTTCCAATGCGCCCAATCTTCTCGTGAAAATCTTTCCTTCTGGTCTATCTTATCTGATGAAAAATTTCTTTCGCTTGTTGAACGCCTTG
>JAHZMW010000219.1:0-12074 GCA_027743745.1 Alloscopus bannaensis
ATCGGCACCGCTTCCTACGGTAAACACCCTGAACCAGGGAGTTAAGTGGAATATGTTCCTAAGAGTCGTAGGTGTTTATGTTAAAATTTATATGAAAATCGATGGACCCTGTCCCAAGTTATATTAAAACAAAAACAGGAAAAGACTTATCTAAAGCCCTTCGTACTTACATTGTTTCTTATGCATTATTATTGTTGGAATATTTATAGGTGAAGTATTGCTATGTTTATTATGTTTAAATCCTCAGGTGCTGGGAGAAGGGCCTACTTTGTAGGACCTATGAATCTCATTAATGACTGGTTTGTATTCCTGGTCCAATCGTTAATAAAGAATAATAATAATAATATTTGTTGTAATTTCGTGGGCGGGTAGTCCTAAAAGAAAGAAAAGCTTGAGAAGTTCCATTTTATCATCAGATTTGGTGAAGTTAATGCTTGCTTAACTCTGAGAATTCTGTAATACCAGTATAAAATGTACTTAATTCTGGGGTAAATGGTTTCGCTGACAAGGCTTGCCAATTTCAGAGAGGAAGCGTGATAAAATCTTGACACAATTTAGACCAACTAAAGTAATATTGTCTTTTCTTCACTCATCCTGTAATTTTATTTCCAATATTGATCAAACACAACCTCCGACATTAGAATTGCTCCAGTTGTTCCCTCACATACTAACAACCCAAACCACGTGTAAATCCAACCAGAAATTTCAAGGACGGAAACCGGTAACAAATTGGTACGGACATATTCACATCATTTAAATGATGACAAATAGGGATATTATTAGTGTAGTAGACTTTGTTTTGAAATAAAGCTGGAACAAACAATTGTTTGTTCCAAACAAAGTCTGCTACACAAATTTCACAGTAAAATGGAAATTAATCAACTGACCCGTCCACATCGTGTTTGCCAGTGTGTATGCCCTATTTGTCAAACTTTGAACTAATGAAAGCTAAGTACAAATCAATCGTTTGTATTTACAAGTATCAAATAATATAATTATTTTTATTCATCATTCCTCCACATAACAGTCAAAGACAATCTTATGCTTAAACCTTCTCGTCAACCCANATATAATTATTTTTATTCATCATTCCTCCACATAACAATCAAAGACAATCTTATGCTTAAACCTTCTCGTCAATCCAAACCACTGAATAACCGACCCAACATGCTCTAACACCAACCTCGCATACCTTTCCACCCCCTCATCATCCCCCTTCACGGTCAACACACTCTGCTCCAACTCCACCATCGTGTCCATCGCAGCATTTAAGTCCTTCAAGACCTTCTCCAACGCCGCATTCAGTGGTAATTTCAACACATTACTCAACAAAGAAACCTCATTCCTCTCATTATTTCCGGTCTCAAGCCCCTTCTCATATGAAAACAAGGAGTGGATCTTCCCCACAACTGTAGCCATCTGAGCCAAATACGTCTGCAAAATATACTTTTCTCTGGACACTCCCGTCAACTTGATCCCCTCCAACAAAGCCATCAGCTCAACCTGCGCCACACCTCCCATCGATCTGGTGATCAGTTCTATTTGAATTGGAAGTAAGGTGTCGATCTTCGACTCATCGTTGATTTGACGTTGCCACTCTTTACACATTATAAACATGTTCGCCTCCGCGATGTTCATGAAAGCGGTGAGAAACGGAGCGGTTTCCTCCTCCGTCCCTAATTTCCTCACTTCACTCCGAGTGTCCCACATTACCTTCATGCTCACCCGGGCCCACTTCATGAGCCCCACCAAGCTCCCCATGGAGTCGTCCTCTTCTTCGTTTTCTTCACCGTCTTCACCGGAAGTGAAAATCTTTATAACGTCCTTGATTCGGAACGCCTTCCCCGCGAGAAACCCTGTCGATATTTTATGCAGCTGAGAAGCTGCGCTCGTAATTCTGCTGCTTAAGCATGGCAACAGCGTCATTCTTTTGGACATTCAAAATAGTGTCCATGCAGGCACCCAGTGAGAACAAAATCAAAAGTCGGTATTTCATCACCTCCTCCCCTGGTGCTCGAAAGAGGCAGAGGCCAGAAGACTCGGATTCGTCGAGGAAGAGCACGGGCGGGATCGTCATCCCCAGAAATGACGCCGACTTCCTTGGCCACCTCGTGCTCTCGCTGGAGGAGCTTGTCGAAGTAGTCCAGGTCTGGGGCGCGGTTCTCACCGAGACGGAGGGGAAAATGGAGGCGGCTCTCGAAGGGGCGTTTTTCGCCGGCGGAGTCGGTGTTGAAGATTTTGAAGCCGAGGGTGAATCGCTTCCCGGCGTGTTTTTGGAACTGAGAATGAATCTCTCCCATGGGGTCGTACCATCGGAAGTCGAGGTTGGAAAAGGTGGCGGAGGGGATGAGATCATAGCCGCCTTCGGAGTTGCAGACGTAGACGCGTCCGAATTGCTCGCGTTTGCTCATTTTGAGCTTGAGTGAAGAAAGTGGATTTTATAATCGATGTGAGATTGTAGGTTTGTAATTCGGTGCAAAACTTCAGTAAATTTTCACAAAAATATTATTTTGAAAAACTATATCACTTCCACAATTCAAAGCTGCAGGAGAAAAACACTTGAACAAACTTTTTACGATTTTCACAAATTGCACTGATTCCTTTCGATAATAAGAGTCTGTGTTTTCTTACAGGAAATTTATAAATGATGAGTTGTAAAAATTTATTTTTCTACTAAGCCACCTCAAAAGTTAAAGTGGAACTAATAACGTCATCCAGTATGATACAGTAATTTAACTTACGCACACCGCCTGGGATTTTGAGGATGTTTGAGATTTCTGCCCATAAGTTGTTCGTTTATTCCAGAAGTTTCGCTTTGCAATCTTCTTGTGTGCTGATCTCCACATCTTAGAAAATTATGTAAAGCATTATAACAAACTATTTAGAGGCATATTACGTACGTGATATATATCTGTATTCTAAGAAATTCCCACGCCAACTTTATATACGCACTAGCTTTACCATGATCAAACGGAATTCCCGTACGATTTTTCACAACAAGATTACTATAATTTCTCGTTTTTCATATTTGCAATAATTGCAATACACATACATATATACAAGCCATATGAAAACTCGACAGTTTCTCATTTAGCCAACAATGAGAGAAATGGTTTTATGTGAAATGATTCCATCCTGCATTACTTTAATGTTGTGCATTTTATTGTGCAATTGTAATAGCGGCGGCTCGCGGCTCATTTCCATTTCAGAGTCTGAAATTCAGGCTAATTTCATACATGTGCGTAGACGGAATTTTCCCATCGCTTTAATTTTGTTTGTGAGTTGAGCTCAAACCTGATCTAGATAGATAAAAACAACAGGAGAGTGTGTGTTAGTGGATTCACAATTGCTCAGAAATGCAGCTTTGGTATTGCCTCAGGATAAGTATTCTTCCAGAAGGATTGCCAAGGATGAATTGTAATATTGAAGGGCTGAGAATAATTGTTTTTAATCCTGAAGTTGTGTGAGATGCAAGCAAAACAATAATCAGACAACCAGAATTTAAGACATCCTAATGCAATCACATTTTAACACAAAAATGAGAAGGTTTTAGCATAATGGAAATTCTTTAAGTGATAAATTCATTTTAAAGTTGAGTTTGAAGTAAAATGCAGAACACAAGTTGTGCTTATATACCGCTGGGTAATATCTGCGTTGCTTTTAAATTTATACTCATAAAACATTACAAGTGGCAATTTTGCTGCTAAAATCCATGATCCATGAATGACCACACTAAAACAATTATAAATCAATGAACTGAACAAAAACCGCGAAGTCACTCACCACAAAATTATCTAACTTTTGTATTAATTGCACACTTTTTAAAATTTTGTTTTTACATTATCCAATCACCCCAAGAGTTCATACAAATTCTGTCAAGAGAGGATACATAATGTGGTTTTCATCCATCATTATAACGGTCCGCGGTTTCAAAAAAAAATAATGCGCCACTCGACATCCTCTTTTCCACGAAAAGGAGCGGCTTCGTATTTAAAATATTTTTTAAAAATTAAATCACAGTCAAGTTTGGAGAAAAGAGGCTGACACCATCACGACTTGGCCAAACTTGTTCAAACATCTCTTCAGTTCTCATGGAATGTATATTAAAATGGGGGTACAAGCCATGACTCTCATTTTTGTCATTTTATTGACCTTGATAATCATGGTGTTTGGGCAAGGCTCCTGCTCCTACTCTGAGCACTCAGTTATCAGCTTGTTCGGCCAGCAGGACATAGATAGCATTAAGATTTTACAAAATCTGGATCACGGTCTCAACCAAACAACGCTTCTGTATGATTTCAGCATCCAAGAGATTGTGGACGACAAAGTGATTGCATCGTTGAGTAGGAATAATTTAATACAATATAAATATAAATTTATTGTTTAAAACACATTTTTTCGACTACTTAAAATTACTTATTTAATGTTCGTGTTTTTCATGGATTTTCATCAGAATCGTCATTTGAAGCGTTTGCAAAGCTTCAATGTGACCGTCACAACCGGTACCGAGGCCAACTCCTTTTGGGACTTCGGCACGAGTACAGAAACAAAAAAAAATCCAAAATTAACTCACTACTACAAAATTTGGTTAATTACGCCAAATCTTAAATTTATTATCAGACTCCACAACATATCCAAAGTGGTCCAAGCCTTGCGCCCAGGGCTTTCGGCGTGTCGATCAGTTCTCTACGGCGTTTATTTTCTGTGGACCGACCTAAAGCAGAAGGACCCCGCTCAAAGTCTTTATAACGTGGATTGGTTCTCTGACTTCATGGACATGAAACGGGAGCTCAACATGGCTCGACTGGGCGTCTCTTGGGATCTCTTTGTTCTCAGTGAGATCGACATTTGGGGACTCAACCAGTTAATGCGGGTGGCCGACTTTGTCGTCGCAACTGTCCAGCTTCGAGATGTGTTCACTTATGGACAAGTGTCTCACGAGTTGAACACCAAGATTCGGGTTCTCAAAGAGAGGATTGCGGCGGTTAACTCGTCGACAGAGATGATGGTGGATGTGAACCTTCACAAAACGAGTATAGAAGGGCCCTTTCTCAAAAGAAGGGAAAGGGTTAGTGACAAACAAAAGCAAACTGAGGTCGTTTTGGCAGATTACAAAGATACGATTTTGACACACGTTCGGAAATGGGGTGAGGAGCACCAAGTTAAAGTGATGTCTTCAAAAATAGACCTCAAGTGGATGCTCAATCAGTTGCAAGGCTGTAGCCAAAAAATATCAGGGAAGAGGCATCCAAAACTGTTTGGAGTTGTAATGAACTCCCTCCACCTCCAGGGGAGGGGGGAAGTAACCGATTTTGGTAAAATTGAGGAAGATATGCGGCAACAGATTGGCCCAATGTTGAGGACCGTTCGGAAAGAATTCTCGAAGATTTTCGTGTCCCTGGAGACCTTGGGTAAGGCACATATAGACTGACGTCTTGAAAATCTCATAAAAATTTTTACCGTTGATCACTAGGTTTCCGAGATCGCGACAGAAATCAGACCGAACTCCTTTTCCAAATTTTTGTCCGTCACGTCCAAAACCTAAACTCAAAAGCGTCCAATGGTACTCAAAGGTTGACCTTGTTCCTTGGCCTCAACCCCAGAGAATTTAGTCCCTTCGCTGAAACTTTCGAGATGTCTCACATTGCCAACTTTGTCGCCATGATTCAAGCGGAGACAAAAAACGTCTCTACCGTTGCCGGAATTTACTTAACGTGGCCCGTCCCTCAGCCGAGAGGACTGAGTCTGAAATTTGTAAAATCTAATTTTCAGCCCTATCGAACAACCGCGGTGGAGAGGCTCGCCGAAGTTCGAGAAACTGTGAACTCCGCCGGCCTGAAATTTGGGGTACAGTATTTCGACGACGCCAAAGGGATCGGTAAAATGAGTTTGCACGCTTCTGCCAATCATGAGCACTACAAGGTGCTTATCGAAGCGTCGGACTTTGTGATTTGGAAGTTTGACTTTTGGACCGCTCTCATGACCAAGGATAACGTCGATTTGCTTACCATGCTCAATCGAATTCTCCAGAGCCGCCATGACTTCAACTTGGAATATCCTGGGGTGCAGGTTATCATGGAGGGAGACTGGGCGAGTAGAGGAATTCAAGGGAGGGCAGCGAGTTGTTCGGGATTTCAGGACTTTTGGAGTGGGATCAGTGAGTGGTCTGAGTTGACTAAGTTTCCAATCATTTCGAGTCAAGCATTTGATAACTTCTCGAGCAGTGGATATAGTCAGAAGGAATCGAGGTGGTACTCCAGGCATGCAGGGTGGTGGAAGGTGTTGAATTATGAGGGGAACAACACTGAGGCGATATTCTTTAGCAAAAATGAGGGTGAAATGAGAAAATCAATATATTTTAATTTGAGTGATTCGCGGAGTGTCATTAAATATTAATTTTTTGTAGATGCATGTGTTCCCGAGTTCGAAGAGCCAAAATCCCGAATTAAGTTGAACAAGCAGTTGGTCGGCGTCACATTCCAGTTGGAACACACAGATCTAAACATGGAGGCCTCTGTGTTGCGCCTGATGTTGGAAATCATTCTTTTGAAATTTGACAGGATCGAGGTAGACCTCAGCCAGTCCCTGCGGAACTGTATAGGTAATAAAATTTGCAATTGCGTCATTTTTACTTAAATGCTATGTGTAATTCGTATTTTGCTAAAAAGAATGCAGAAAAAATTGGAAAGCCCCTTTTGGCGAAGTTGGGAGCAGCAGAAATTAACACACTTCCGTTGTACTATGCCATCCACCCTTTGACCGACTCCGAACTTGTGAATTCGGTGATTCCCGAAAGCGCAAAAGGGATCCACCTTATTTTGGACTCCGACCCTCTAAATAATACTAATAAAAATTTACTAAAATACGAGTCCAGCCTCAAAGCCTTGAAACAATCCACTCATTTCTGGAAAAATTCACCCTCAATCGGAATATCTCTGGATAACTGTGTCGACCAAGGATCCAATGACGACTTGGTGACCCTCCTGAAGTCTGGGGTAAACTACGTCATTTGCCAAGTCAAACTGAAGACCTTGTTCAAAATAAATTTATTCAGGTCCCCGAAGGCACTTCGCACAGATTTGGAAATCTTGCTGGACAATCTTCTCTTATTCCGGACCAAAATACAACAGACCTCGACTAATACAGAGTTGGAGGTGATGCTCCAGGTGGCATGCCCGTCGACTGTCCAAGGCTCTCCAAACACGGGAAACTTTTTAGTCTTTTGGAAGTTTCTCAATGATTGGGCCACCATTCACATGTTTCCTTGCTTTGTGTACCAGGCCTTTGAAGGAATTTCGGCCGATAAGCATGACGATGCGTCTGGATGGTGGCGCATTCAGAACTTTGCAAATTTGAAGAATTTGTCGTCATATGCTGAAAAAGAATCAGGTAAAATAAAGTAAACTATAAATGTGAATTATTCACATTTAAAATTGTTTCATTTCTCTTCCAGAGTACCTCCATCTAGAAGACCCAATCTCCCACCTTGACAAAATCGTCGTCACCACCGCCGGAAACTCAGTGGTCGAGGTCAACTCGAATTTGTTGTGGTTGGGGCTCCTCGGACTGGTACTTCTCGCCCTAGTTGGAGTCATCATCTTCATAGCGTTTCGGTACCGTCAAGTGCTCACGCAACAGGAACTGGACAACTTCCGCCTCGGCACGAGTGGCGACAAGGAGCTCAAAGTGATTCTGGGAGAGCATGCCCCTGACGACATTGGCTATGATGAGGAGACCTTTGAAGTTCCAAAAAAGGATATTCTTTTCAGTACTATTTTTAATAAATATTCAAAAAAAAAAAAACATTTAAATACGTTGAAAAAATATTTCTTCTTACACTCCAGCGTACACCGCCGAATCTCGAGTTGGAGTCGGTCATTTTGGAGAAGTGTACAAAGGAAAAATAGCCACGCATCCGGATCCTGTCGCCGTCAAAACTCCGAAGGAGGACGTGGACGTACCTGTGCGAGAAGTGGTTATCAGTCTCCTGTACGAAATCAAAGCCATGATTTACATCGGCGATCATCCGAATGTGCTACGCTTTTTGGGGGCTTACACCGCTGAAATTAAGCATGGTGAGTGATTAGGACAAATTATGCATTTATGGCGACATTTTATTATAAATAATTAAACGTCAACTTCACAGGAATCATTTTGATCATGACGGAATTTTGCAAAAATGGCGATCTTCTTTCGTATCTGCAAAAGAGACGGGAGCAGCCCGTCGCTTTGGGGGGCTTGTCGCATAGGATGATCCAATTTTGTCAGGAGATTGCTAGTGGAATGAGCTACATTGCAGGAAAGATGGTAAGGTCCAATATACGTGACAAGATTTGATTGACAAAAATGATTTTTTAAGAAAAATTAATTCTTGTCTTTTTCTTGTCGCTAACGAAGATCATCCATCGGGACTTGGCCGCAAGAAATATTCTCCTGGATGGGGACTTGAGGTGTAAAATCAGTGACTTTGGATTGTCCCGATCCGTCAACAAGGAGAAGGAGTATGTGAGAAAAAGCAATTCTCCATTGGCATGGAGGTGGATGGCCTTGGAAGCTTTGAAATTTAGCCAGTTTTCGTTAAAATCGGATGTTTGGAGCTTTGGCGTGACTTGCTGGGAAATATTTTCATTAGGCATGTCGCAATAATTATTTTTCATATTTTCGGTATGTTTTATATGCAATTTTGTTAAGAATACATTTTTGATTTCCAGGAGATCAACCCTTCCCTGACCTCCATTACGGGAGTGAATTTCTAGCAGAAATGGATGCCGGTTTACGTCTTCCAAGGCCGGAGAATTGCTCAGAGAGAATATTTGAGAGAATTGCCTCCTGCTGGGATGCCGAGTCGGAGGCCAGGCCAGACTTTCAAGAATTGTATGAGTTTTTCAGAAAGGTCAGAGCTAACGATGATTACACCTGCTTAATGGAGGTGTCTAAGGCGTGAGACAAGCTTTAATTAAAGAGCAAATGCATGCAAATATTTTTTAAAAAATTTAGCGTTCACTTTAGTATTTAATTGACGTATTGTCAGTCGTGCATATAAAAATACTTAAAATATTAAAGGAATCCGCACCGCTTCTGTTTGTACTCCTTTCTCGCAGTATCCCTCATGAAATCGGCTTGCTCGTCCCGTGTCCTCCATTTCGGGAAACCCCTTCCTTTTCCTTGACTATCAATGTATTCATTAGTCACAGTCCTGAACTCCTTCACCTTATCAGCCATCAGTCCCTTTTGGTCATCCTCAATCAAAAGGTAAAATGGAAGGAAGCTCGTGCACCTCGCCAAGTTTGCCGGCTCCCGAAGCAGTCCCTCCTCCCACCGAACGAGGAGCTGAGGCGTGAGGTCCTCCAGCTTCAAAATATTTGGCTGTGAGTCTCCTCCAATAATAAGGACCCTCTCGTTGATCACCCCGTTGCTCCTCATCTCGTCCACGATGGAGCGGTACTCTATGCCCCCTCCAGGAACCCCGAGTTTTGAGAATATTTTCCCAAAGGTTGACTCCAAGTTTGCCATCTTATCTTGGATAAGGTTTTCCTTCTTAAGTTTGCAAAGCATGTAGATCGCTCCACCTAGGTGCTGCTGTGTCACGACGTGAGTGCCCCACCTCTCAAAAAACCCGGAGGAGTTCTCCACAGTCACTTCCTCGAGGGAAGTCCAACTTTGGAAAGGCTTCCGGAAAGTGGGGCACTTTGACAAGGTCCTCGTGTCGTCAATTGAACACAAAGCGATTCTCCTCTCGTAACTAAAACAAACGACACTCTCCTCCTTATCGTGGTGCCCCAATTTGGTCCAATCACCTCCGGCGGAGAGCTCGTCAAAGTGGTCGAAAATGAGTTTGCAGCTGAACGACCCCGCCCCACTGGAACTCGAAGAGGTCGTCAAAGTCTCCTCATGTTTCACGACACTAAGCGCTGTACTTTTGTCGTGGCTCACATTCACTGATTTTGGCAAAAGATAAGATTTTCCTCCAATCTTAACCACTTTCCAGCCATTCATGTCGTCTTCACCTCCCAACAAATTAGTCACCAATGTCTCTCCCCTCACTGGACAAAACCCGTGTCCTAAATACCTAAACTGGAACTTCGAAGGACGACAAGCGCCTTGAGTCTCTAGGAGCCTTATCTGCTCCAGCTCCAACTCCACTTGAGCCAAGGTCCCTCCATCTGGAGTTATCTCGAGATTATCAACACTGGCCTTCTGCTCTCGTTCTGGACAAGTGGAATTGGTGTACCATCCCAGAAGTAAGATACCCAAAATATCAGGCCCTGACTTCCTCCCAAGCGTTTTTTGAATCGCTTCGAGCAAATTAAAATGAGATAACTCTCCATCGGGAAGAACATGATAACCTGACTCCTCATCCAAAGGAAGACCTTGGGGACAACCTTGATTCTCGACGAAGACCACTGGGACGTTCTCCAAACTCAGGATGTCCTTTACTGTTTCCCTCAGAATCTCCTCCATTTTCAGCTTCAACACTTTGTAAGATTCTTGTTGACTCGCAAGCCACAAAGAGTTTGTCACGACGACAATCAGGTTCGAGAATTTGGAGTCGACCATGGAGGTCTCCTTGAGAATTTTTAGTGTCCTCCGAATCCTCGCTGACTTCCCCCCAACTCGATCGCCCGCTTTCAAAATTAAAAGAACCACGTTCGGATACACCGGCGTCCTCATCTGGAAGCTGAAGTTTGGCAAATCCAACCCCTTTAAGGCTTCCAAGTCGACCTCCCGTGTGGAGGATGCTAGTGGAGGGAACTCGTGACGGAAGCGTTTGATAATTGCGACATTCCTCGCGTCATCATCGTCGGTGTCAAAAGTGCCTGGGGTGTCGACCACGACCAAGTTACCGACCACTGAGTGACCTTCGTCTTCAAGAGGTACTCGGAGTCTCTTTTGGATCACTGAAATCCCTTTGGTTTGAGACCGGAAGGGGTTCACGGGACAAAGATTGTCGGCGAAGAGCGTGTTGATTGTGGACGACTTCCCGGAGCCACTGTCGCCAACTAGGACGATTACGGCGGAGTTGAGAGAACGCCCAAACTCGACGCTGTGACCAATGTACTTCGCAAACACAGGGGTGACGCAGGGGTCATCGTGGCAACTTTGGATGGCCTCGTTTAGTCGGAGAGGGAGCACAATTTCCTTCATATTTCCACGATTTGTTAAAGATTATTTGCTCTGTCCACATTCCCAGTTTTATTAAAGCGTTTTGCTAATAAAACGTGGTTTAATTTTTGGTTCTTTTTTAAATGTGAGAATTGCAAAAAAATGTTCAGTTCTTGCATTTCGGAAAGAATTTCATAATATAGAGTAGATACAAAATGCATTAAAAGCCGAAATATATCATCTGCATCCATTTGATTTTCAATTTTCTATCTTGTAGTATTCAATATTTCTTCAAGCTGTTCTATGTCAAACATGACCTTGTCTGTGATATCATTTTACTCATTGCAAAGGCTCGTTGTGTGAGCAAACACACCGGCAAATTGTACTCCAAATATATTCTGTCTATACTGCAGTATGCAACCCTGTACCAAGTTGTGCTCGAATACCACACATAATGCATGTACAGAACCACAACTCGCTCATTTATGGAGTGTCTCAGCGTGTAAGATTTGTACCATATATCAAACTTGGGTTGGAGTAATACTAATACACGAGTTTTGTATGCCTCAGTTTACTTAGGCTTACGCCTTGAGTTTATGAATTTAACATTTTACAATTTACAACCCATTCGCCAGTCCCACCAAAAATCGACTGCGTTACGTAATACTTAATACGTAATACAAACTACACAAATGCACATAATTATACGGGAACTTTGATGGAGCATTTAGAGACCACATTCTCCAGAGTAGAAATATATTCCTGTAAAATATTATAAGCTAGCGTGAAACTGTAATTTAGATAATTTTTATATACATAAGTAATCTTATAATAGAAGAACTCTGCGCTGAATATGTACGACCAGTCAGGGGACTCCGCGATTGCAACTTTTTACTATAATATTCTGAATCTACATTCAAAATAGTCTTAAAAACCGTTTGAATTAGATCGCCACGCCTTCTTATGTAGCC
>JAHZMW010000220.1:0-36737 GCA_027743745.1 Alloscopus bannaensis
GAAAAGCAAAGGGTGAAGACCAAGATCTACGGCTTAACAGCAAGTAAAAAATTGTTTAGCAAGAGAGAAACCGAGTTTTCTTGTTTGCAGATGAGGGCAAAAAAGGGATTTACATACGTTGATGAGATGCCACACAACTGCGCATTATGTTTTCTTGTAGATGCTGTCACGGGTGTGAATCTTTCCACTTACTAGTTTGCATTTATCACTTGCAGCATAATGAAAAGATTATGCAGAAAAAGTTGCAGTATGCAGATGAGACAGTATATATGATTTCATGTGTTTCACTCAAGCCAGTGGACTCTCGGACTGGAAAGCCTGAAGAGAAAAATGCACGCTTATTGTTATGAGCCCACATTCTTACAAGGTCAATCTGAGATGGTGCCAGAGGGTTGGATTCATTCACTGATTTGACGTGGCATCAAGGCGGATATATTCTTTATTCTTTATCTGATGAATGTCTAGCTTGTTCACTCAAATTACCATCGAACCCAGAGCTCTTTTTGAGTCTGTGTAATCTACTCAAAATAATCCAAAGTATGTACGTCGCCTTTTAGAGGACCTGGGGCTCCGCTGAGTAAGTTGTAAACGCTGTTTTTCGCTGTTCAAATACCAAGAACAAACCTCTCCGAGCTATTGTAACTCCACCAATATCGTTCTTATCGTGTACCGTATCATTAGTGGGTTATTACCTCTGACGTGGGAGAAAGCGGATACATCACCGGTTTTCATATTGATGGTCAGCCTACACAGAGAAAATATTCGTATTCCCTCCCGGGATCATAAAAAGTGATAGAGATTCTGTTGAAATTAGATGGTGTATTCGTGTTCGATCAGATGATTCATCAAAGAACAGATTATTCTTGCATTGGACATCTGTACCTTTCATATTTAGAGAAATAAATAAAACCGACCTTATTTCCTTCATTTGCGCCAGAACGAATTCGATAATAAGCGCGTGTTAATTGTCTACCTATCAGTAGTTTCAAGTAGATGATAGTACACATTTCTTTTAAGTGGCCTTAGTACTCATCTTCCGTCTCCATTACAAAACGGTTCCACTTACTGGCTCACGACAAGATTTTAGAATAGAAAGTCTTCAACATTTTCTTAAGTATCTCCTTCATGATCAGCCCAACACGTTTGCATCGTATCATATGTATTATTGTTCCAAAACGATGATGACTTGTAATAAGCATGTTGCACTTGAGTAAAGCAACAACAGTTTTACTTACATACACACGCACACATGTGTCATGCCTTGTTGTGTGGCTCGCCATTCTTCTTGACGGAGCATTTTGAAAAACGATTTTCAGCCCTATTTGGACAAGGGGTTTACCCAGCGTTTTCTCCTTGTATGAGCATTTTTGCTAGTTTGTAATGTGCAGGGAATTATGAACGCATGAGCAAAATCCACAGAATACCATCACATCACACAGCGGTGTTCCACCAACATGCTCCATGAAGAGGTGTTTCGTCGTAAATACTTAATTTTTTTATTACAAAATATTGAGCGGAGGAACGGGAAACAATCTTAAATGTTGTGTGCCTCAGCGGTGTTCTCTCATCTGCATTCATTTATGCCATATTGGGTGGTTTCTTGGTTTGACGAATTTTATGTCTTCCCCCATCTCACAATACGATTCCATTTGTGAAGTCGTAATCTCCTCGTTCCTTGGTTGAATTGTAGAATACAATATCAACAATTGTTGACGAGCGCATGACTTGTGGCGGCCACGACGTGGGAGTCTCTTCAAAACGATGCTGAGCCTTATTTTGTGTTCTTGTTTATTTATGAAAATGATGGTAGACACAATTTGTGCATAATATGAATACCTTTTCAGTGTGAACAAAATGGCGTGCCTGACTTGACCCGATTGTCGCACTTTTCATCGTTGTCACTGAGGAGCATGACGTGAATACTTGATTTGGAGAATACAGTCAATGTATTGAGAGTCGTGCAGGTAGATTTACGAAGATAGAGAAATGTGAGTGAGCAAACACAAGATGCGGGGTTGTTATGTGCATCATCCTTGCTCACAATCACCATAAGTTGTTGTACATTCGTCGACGAGGTTTTAAATCCATTTTGTGGGTCTTTGTCTTTTTCCCCACATGCAGAGTAAGACTAGCTTACACCTTGGCTTATAAGGATTTCAATTGCCAAACCATAATTTATTACAGTGTTCAAACACCACTTAGAAAGCCAGTGTGCGTGAGATACAAAACTTGAGGTGGATGCACTTGCTCAGGGCGCAGAGACAGAGACAATGATAAAATGCCCTGGCAGACTTGTAGCTTGAAGGTGGGAGTATTAATGAGAGAAGAGCGACTTTCGTGGGTTGCGAGAGTTTTAATTACTACCTGCCATCCCCACTGAACCAAAGCCATCAGAGATGCGTTTGCCATAATTTTTGGACAAGCGTGATGATGGTGATGAGCTTCGCTGAAAAACGGGAAAGGGCAAAGGAGGAGATATATAGTGAAAGAAATGATTGTGTTTTCTGCTACGAATTGTTGAGTTTCAGTCTACAACCGTTTGGTTCGGGGTCAATCAAAGTCAAACTCAAACCATTCTCTACTTTTGTGTACCATACTTTTTTACACTGCTTGTCGCCGCTTTATCAACTGCTTTGTTCCCGCTGAGAGCAGGCTAATGGTCACGGCATGGTTCGCATCTAATTCACTCTCTACACACGTCAACTTTGCATGTGTTGGAGTTTTTGGAAAGGGAAAAAATCATTGTAATGTCGTCAGTTGTTAGTACGGATTCGAGTTGTCGTTTCACACTTTAGCACATTTCAGCTCCCAATCGCAAGAGAATGCAATATATGAAAGTGATCAATTTTTAATTCAGGAGTGCACAGAAGGTAATATATAAGCTTATATATATTTCTGTATGTAATAGATGTACATATGTCTGTGGAATATTGCATGCACACATTGTTACAAAGTATTGCCTCTGCACAGCTGGTAACGTTGTCGTGTCAGGTATTCCCTGCTGCTGGTGAGATGCCATGCCAAGTCTTGATTGTCTACTATTACCTCCTCTTGCGCGTCTTGTGAATCTTCAATTCTTATTATGAAGTGTAGGAGAAGTCCTTTCTCATCTTTTTCTGGGATTGTATTGTATTCCACGATATTACAAAATAAGAGATGCACGCATCATGCAAGATTCTCGCCAAGACGTGATCTCTCTTTCATATCAAAAATAAGATTGAGATCGTGTGTGTATCCTCACAAAACATGCAATCCCGTGTTCCGTACAGAAAAAGTGAGCTCTTGTGTGGATAACTCAGGACACAACATGAAATGCAAAGTTAATGTTTGCTGATGAGCTCCTTTTGCCAGGTTCCGTATTTTTTAGAAAACTACAAAAGACATGTGCGACTGTAGACTTTAGGATTCCCATTTTGTCCAAGTTCCTCAGAGACTCTCGAGAAAAGACCTTACATACTTTTCTGCTTTTACATGCAAAGCAACCCAAATATTACATGCCTAGACTTCACAGAGAAAAATGGTCTCCCGCATTATATCTGTGATAATCATGTGTGCTCTTTCTCCCGTTTACTCCCGTAATATTGGAGGAGATGTAAAGATGCATTATGTATACTAATTCGTGGGATGTCACGATCACAGAATTTGTCCGTCGCTCCCAGCACCAGCATTGCATACTGAGTACACATTTTTACTAGAAATCAGAGAGGAGCAAATGCGGAAACGGAGAGAAACCAGAGCTACCTCTAACAACGACTGGAGATGTGCTTTTGTTGACTGTTGCATGTTGGGGAAGGTGAATTGGATTTTTTTGGGTATCAGAATTTGAAGGATTTTTTTGCTCACTAGATCCATGTCAAACACACTTGTTAATCGAGCACACACCAGTTTTGAAACCACTTTTGTGAATGATGATTTGAGGTTGGTGTGTGCTCATAATCTCGTGGAAATTTTGTTGTTAAAATAAATCAGGTTATGAAAAAGGTTATGTTAAGAGAATTGTGTTT
This sequence comes from Alloscopus bannaensis, assembly GCA_027743745.1. NCBI lineage: Eukaryota > Metazoa > Arthropoda > Collembola > Entomobryomorpha > Entomobryidae > Alloscopus > Alloscopus bannaensis. The sequence goes on from JAHZMW010000220.1 coordinate 4,005, forward strand.
TTATTTGGTGTCCTGCCGGTGCATTATCAGGTTTATTAAAGTTATGCCTGTCGATTTTCATAGGATACGCGAGAAATCACATTTTTAGATTTTTTCAAAGTTTCATTAACTTGGAGTCATTTTAGAGCTCGTAAATTGCGGTTGTCCATGTCGCAGCGGGTTGGCTCGCGGCTATTAATTAATCATCGATCCAAGATTGGAATGTATGAAGTTGATTTTTAGAAAAAATGTTCTGTGCTCAAGCCAAATATTCATTCTAATAATTTGATATTATTAACATGTAGCCAGAACCTGAACATTAATCTTTACATGCTTCTCGGAATACACGTGCAGTTATGTACCTAATTTACATTACATATTTCCTAGAATATGCTTCACAACTGCCATGTGCTTGTTTTTTACAGTGGCTCCTCCCTATTTCATAGAATCGTTGTAAAGTTTTAAACAATTTTTTTAGTATTTCTAAAAAGAATAACTGCAATCCAACGATAACGTCATCATCGCCTTTTGCTCTTTTCCTCATAAATCCACCCAGTCGAATGAGGGGGAGAATTTTCATGTTTAATGACTTGCAAACCACATGTACAGCTTAGGCTACGCATTCAGTATAAAATCATCTTTTCAAGCTTACAGCTTGAACGTGACTCTACTGTCTCCCTCCTCCTATTACTACATCCTTCCTTATCCTTTCATTTCTTCAAATTTTATCATACTTTCTTCAACTCCACATCTTGTTTCCCCTTTTTCCTTTCCCCTTAAATTACTGACATCAGTATATAATGTACAGCACAAGACTTTCCCTTTTTTCTACGTCGGAAACTAGTGAAAATGGAAAAAAGTACATTCTAGAAATAAGGAGGTTATTGCGAGGTTCATTATTTCCCCTTAAAACCATCTATGCATAATATTAGACATTTCAGCTTACGTATCTTAATGTACGTGCGATATCGTTCCTGCGTTCCATTCGATGCATTCCGTCTCATAGTGTTTAGTTTCGTAAACTGCTCCATTTTTATACGCCATTTATTGCTCACATTGTACACACAGGGAAAAGTGTGCTCCTTTCACTATCTGCTGAACGAAGGGAGACAAGATAAGTGGAAATGTGTATTGTTATAGCGTTCATATACATATTATTACACAATTTCAACTTCACACACAGCTCTACTGGACAGACATAATACCGTCTTTACTATCTTTGTAGTCCTATGTAAGAGAAAGCTTCACGATTTCGTAATAGACGCACATCGTCATACAAAGTTACTTGGCCCTTCAAATAAGGGACAATGTTCGCGTGTGTGTCTGTTTCCATTTTTCCTCCTCATTTTCCACCGAAATGAATGCAAATTTTCGTCTTCGTGCCCTGCCATCCTGTAGATTATAGCCCTCTCGAGACTGTTCTCTCATCATTCTTGTTCCTCCTTGAGGAAAAAGATAGTACGACTCTTCCCTTTAAATACAGACCAAGTTGAAATCTCAAAGAGAAAGTGAGGGGGAGGGAGAAAGTTGTATTGCATTGTGGAATATTATTAAAGATCTGTACAAAATCGAGGGTCCACAGTGTGCGGAGAACATAAAAACTCACAACGGTCCAGTCAAAGTTGGGATAAAAGGTCTTCCTGAAAAAAATCTTTTGTCGACAGTCGAATATTTTTTTCGAGGACGGATGTGAAAAATCGTTTCCCTCCTCCGTTTTCCTGTCTCATATCTGTTTCTATCCAAGTCTCCGATTTGGATGTCTATAATCTGTAAACAGAAAGCTTTTACATGCACTCTGACGGGAACTGGGAAGATTATACCTGCATTTGGTGTCTGGATGTATTCCCAACTCTCACATTAAGTACCACTTAGCGAATCAGTGCAATGCAATAGAATGCTAATGATTTGGCAACTTCAATAAGGAGTAAAAAACTTTTACTCCGATTTGCCATTCTAACATCGAAGTAAAGTATATAAATAGTGGCGCTTTGATGGATAGTTTTGTTCCCCTAAAGTTCCTCAGAAGGATGGCACTGCATTTCCAAGAGTATATATTCTCCGAAAATCCTCTCCTCTCAAAACTTTTGGAGTGAAACCTGAGAAGAGCTTGTGAGGGTGTAGCTGGATATCGTGGGGCAACTTCCATTTCGGCATTTTCACATAATTGAGGCTTGCACACATCCACCATCATCCACCCACAGAGAGAAAGAGACAAAAGCAATAATCTCTGAAATGGACGAATGGGAAACGGGGAAAGGGAGCCTCGAAAAAAACTGACATCGTGATATCCGACGAAAAGCCCATTCTCATTTCGCTAAATGCTGAGTTCAGCTCTGGGGCTGTGGAATGGATGCTGAATCTGTTTTTGTGATTACTTTACCCTCACTTTCTTTTCCAGCAGAATGTATATAGCTTTTACAGAAGAAAAAAGCAGAGTTTATATTACTGTACGCAGGGATCGGTATCAGCACAACTAAGGAAGATAACAAGCATGTTTCTGTGTTTAGTTTGGTACTAGTTTTCAATATTCTGGACAAAAATTCACACAAGATCTTATTCTTTTTATACGCCTACTCAACTCTATATACGGCTTCGCGAGGAGCTGTCCAAAATTGAAATATTTGTATGTTAAAACCTTACGTCTTCTTATCCAATCTCCACACATTCTCTTGTCGTACAAACAGCCTTTAATACAGAGATGGAAAGCTACTTAGGGCAAAAGAGCATGGAGGACATGACTTTAAGCCGTATGATGATGATGACGAGATGAAAAGAAGCTTTTAAACTAGTTCATATTATTCAACATTCTACTCAACCACATGCATATACATCTTCACAAAAGTGGTATGCATTTCCGACGACTGTGCTTGTGATATTCGTCGCTTTCGTGTTAGTAAACAGAACACAGAGATTCACACCACAAACGGAGGAGGAAATGAAAGATGAAGTATTCTCAACAAGGAGAGTGTGACGAAGTTTTGTAGGTGTGTTGTGCTGTCTGTCAGATCAGAGTCTTTTTAGCTGGTCCTAGAGTTTTGTTAATGCCTTGTGCTCTCAGAGGGTGTAGAGAGGAAGAGGTTTAATGTATGCTAAGAGGAGTTGAGAGATGTATAAGAGTTTCCTAAAAAAAAACTCGGTTGGTAGGCATTTGGGTTCCAACTTGAGCTCCAGGGGACTGACTTGAATTCATATTTACGTTGCGGGTTTTGCGGTCTCTTTGTAATCAGCGTGCATATAGAAACTGCTGAGCTCACTTGGATCTGGCTCTTCTTTTTGGAGAGACAACCATCCTAGATCTTCTAGGACGAAGCCCACTAACGACCATTTTACTGCTTGCGTTTCAATGAGTCGAGAATCGAGAATGAGAGAGTTGCAGGGATGCTTTATGAAGTATACTTCCAAGTATTTCGCTGGATACTAGTCGAAAAACAAATCATTATCAATTTCTAGCTCATAATAAAGCTAACCTTTAGCTTTGTGATGAATGTACAGATTCTTGATTGCGTTCTAGATTTATCGGTAATTATAATCATATAGTGCAGGTACAATTATTACTTGTTTCGTAAGTTTGATTGGCTCAGCGATTTTATGGGTTTTTAGATGAGAAGTTTGAGAAAAGAGGATTAAATGATGAGGTTGATGAAGCATTGGATTTGAATTGTTGTATACACTGTAATGTATTTTAAGCGTTTAGTACACTTTAGTTGGCGTATGTATGTATTTATACGAGACAAGGAGGGACTCAAAAAAACTATTTTATTTTAATAGTTTTTTCATTGTTTTTTTTTCAAATATTGCATGGGATGCTACTAACCTAGCAATTTTTCTCAGTATGTGTAGTTCATCCTGTCTCTTTATTGACTACTTTCTCAATTGAATTGTTGTATACACTGTAATGTATTTTAAGCGTTTAGTACACTTTAGTTGGCGTATGTATGTATTTATACGAGACAACGAGGGACTCACAAAAACTATTTTATTTTAATAGTTTTTTCATTGTTTTTTTTTTCAAATATTGCATGGGATGCTAACTAACCTAGCAATTTTTCTCAGTATGTTTAGTTCATCCTGTCTCTTTATTGACGCGGTAGTTTCACTACTTTCTCAACTTCGCCTCATAATCGAAATTGACGCATTCCAATACAGAAGGACAGACTTCATTACATTTCATGAACTCATCTTCACCTTCCCAGCTAATATTGTTGTCATATTTGACTTGATGTCTGCCTCTGGTGCACATTTATTGTGTTCTGCCTCCTCCTTCTTACTCGTTTTAAAAATTTATATTGTAGAAACAGATGAACTGTGCTGCTCCTGCAGTGCCTTTATTTCTTTTTACAGCTTCACCACGACTCGTCGTGGTTTTCTCATTATCGTCATATTCTTTTAATAATCAGAGGATGCTCACAGCGAACTTTTTTCAACAAGTTCATAAAAGCAGATGCTTTTAACAGTCTTCTACATTGCTGCACAATGAACAATGAATTTCAAGGAGAGACGCGAGCAGGTGCGGAGCAGATCAGAGAAGAAATACAAGCGAAGCAAATGAAATGAAGTTGAATCAACTTGGCTTGTTGCATATTGTCTTTACAATCAGGCTTGATTTTTTTATGTCTTGCTTTTTTCAATTCTCTCTCGCATCAAATCAGAAACATTTCCAATCTTCGAGAGAACACTTACTTGGTTTTACTTGGCTGCCTCCAAATTTGATATGCATATTCAACTTTACGTCTAGTATGTAAATTCGGTTATAAAATGGACGAGTAAGAACAATGCTGGAGATTGAAAATGGGTACGGCCTTATTGAGGCAAGCCACGCGGCGTGACATAAACGTTAAAAAAATAACATCATAACACTAACCCTGTTTTTTATAAAGGTATTTCCACTCTTAAGATTCCTCATCCATAATGCGCTGTTGCGCATATATATTTCCTTGTCGAACTCTGCAGCCCTGTTGAATTCAATAAGTTCTCACTTGTTCGACAGGCGCAAGAAGTAATGATAATAAATCCTCAGTAATTTGTTTGACTCACGGTGACTTCACATGCGAGATGGATTTTTATAGTGAAGTTTTCCACAAGTGTTTACGACTTACGACCGTATTTCAAGTAGTAACGAAATCACACAGACAATAATAAAATAGAAACTAAAAACCAGACAGCCCAGAGGCTGTGTGTAATATAATAATATCTATTATAGAATAAGTGAATTTTTTGCGAAAAATGCATAGTGAACATCTAACAGTGCTCAGAAAGCAGAGAACTGTGTTCTTTATGCCCTCACCGCTAAAAATCATAATAAGACGAAGCTGCAAATTACAAGTGATTTTGCCAAAGGGCGACCGCCTCATAATTTAAACTTTATATACTGCTCATTCTGCTCACTTCCGAGCGCAAAGATGTTCAATTTCATAGCATTTCTTGAGATTTCAACGGGTATTACATGTTTGGGAAAATTAGGCTTTTCACCGTACCGGTTTGATTGATGATTCGATGTTTGAAGCTTGTATTTTTAAAGAAATGAACACAACTTCAAGTGTAGTTAACGAGCTCCGTAAATTAGTTAACTAGACAGAGACATGTAGAGTTATTTCTTTGCAACGTAATATAACCGAATGATATTGATGCAAATTACAAGTGATTTTGCCAAAGGGCGACCGCCTCATAATTTAAACTTTATATACTCCTCATTCTGCTCACTTCCGAGCGCAAAGATGTTCAATTGCATAGCATTTCTTGAGATTTCAAAGGGTATTACATGTTTGGGAAAATTGGGCTTTTCACCGTACCGGTTTGATGATTCGATGTTTGAAGCTTGTATTTTTAAAGAAACGAACACAACTTCAAGTGTAGTTAACGAGCTCCGTAAATTAGTTAACTAGACAGAGACATGTAGAGTTATTTCTTTGCAACGTAATATAACCGAATGATATTGTCATTGAAGCAAGATGCTCAATGATTGGATTACTATCGTGTTACTTTATGTACATACATATATTATTAGTCTTCAAAAACTTTTTGTATTCACCTGTGAAGCGATATGTATGCATTTGGAGCCATTAGCTGTATTTGGCACTGCAGTGAGCAAGAAATACACAGATAGGTTATTGACAAGCTTTGCAGCTCAGTCGTTGTCCTTATAAAGTTTGTATATACAGTTTGTAATTGTTGTCCTATGCACACTTTTTTATTCACTCCAATTGGAACGCCTTGATCTTTGACAACGATAAGCAAGTTGGACTGTATCAGTAATAATCATTGACAGTTTACAAGTCTCTTTACTTTCTGCTTGGTGTCAGCCACGACACGAACCCCTAAGAACAAGATTACAGTACAAGTACCAAGAGAGCTATGCGATATTCATTTACAACATGTAGTATAGTAGCACACTAAGCACAAACTTGCTTCGCCAAAGTTGTACGGAGGAACTCACTTGGAATGTTATTGGCCTTCTGTCGCCAGTCGGCACTACGGGTTCATCGTCAGAAAAGGAAAACTTCTGGATGGACATAAACAACACCCATAATGTGCCCCTATTCTTTATGTATATTACTTGGCACTTCCGGTTCGAAAATGGAAGAAGGACATTGCGAAATGACTTCTCTGTTGTTGCAGCCACCGCTGTGAGATACAGGAGCGCTGCAATCCGACCAAACAATTCGAGAAGTACATTTTGTTCCTTTTCTGTTTATTTTTATTTTGATGCTCTATCGCCTCCTTGAAGCTTTTGTACAATATTGCGAGACGTTTCTAGTAGGTAAACAGTAGGCAATTCGGACACGCAGTTATGTTTGAATGAATGTCTCGAAGAAAAGTTTTATTATTGTTTGCCACTTCTTCTGTTGAGAAGAGCCTCTCCCCTTTTGTCACAAGAAAAAATTTACTTCTGAAATTACGGCCTTTGCAATCGATGTAGAAGTGGAGCCAAACTGCTATTTGATGGTCAACACTTATTTCCTTTCTCGATGAGAAAGTGCGCTTTCTTTTGCGATTTTCATGGGATTCGGCGTAAGTGCGCACTTTAAAAGTATTAACTGGGACCTTTGAGTAGTGACATTAGTTGTGAGAAGGTCGTTAATATGAGTTACATCGCAGTTTATTTTCTACTTATTTGTTTGACCTGCTGGTGGCTTATCTCCAAACTGTTTTCACAACAAGTGCTTTTAATGATGGTATCAGCTATGTGCATTTTGACAATAAGTCAGTATAGAGGCAATAGTCGTCATGTATGACTCCATGAACAAGCTACGGACAGTAAATATATTGGGAAATTAATTTTTACGCGCTTTAATATTTTCCGTTTGTTACATTACAATGTGCTAGGCATTGTCCAGTTTTTTTACAACAGGTTTTTCGATGAGACAAGAGAATGCGCTTCACGATTCGCGGGTGAGGTAGGTGAACGAATCGTATTTATGAGTTGTAAATGCTTAAAGGCGCTTAGACGGGTAAGATATGTGTCGGAAGTAAAAATCAGCGTTTTCACGAAAGGATTACTTTCCCTTGAGTTTGGAGTGTGATGAAGCTGTATTTGAGCTCCATGTGCAATAAGACATGTTACAGCCACAACCGCAACGTTTCACAGTTTCTCGCAGTCTACAGATGCAGTGTGCATTATGCCTAACTAACATCAAACCTAAGGGGAGAAGAAAAGTATGAGACAGCCCGAAGTTTATATAAGCTGAGCGGATTAGTAATAATGAGGGTCTTGTTTACATAGCACTAATGAGAGTGGGAAAAGCCTATGCTGGTGCTCCTAATGATGAAAGATCCGAGAGAAGAAAAGGGTGAATGAAACTTGAGATTTTGTTGAGTGATAACTTTGAGGAACTGGTGAAGGAAGTTCGCTCAAGAGAGAAAATGTTTGGAATCAAATGGAGAATTCTAGGTTCCTTGTTTGTCATTTCTCAATCATTTATGCGTGAGTGAATACATAACGGGGTTATGTACCAAAATTGAGAGCGTATGACTTCTCCTCGGATATTCGTGGATGTTAAAAATATATAAATGAAAACATAGATAGTAAAATTTTGTGCATTTGAAGTAATAATGACAGAATGAGCGTGAGGGTGTGCAGTCAAACTAAATACAAATAAATAAATTTTTAAATAAATTAATGATTAAATATTTTATTTCTCTTGCAGGAGGAGACCAAAAGCAATCGGAAGGAAGGGAAGAAGACATGGATTCTTGACCCCGGAAGTAAGTTAATGTTTTGTCTATTTCTAGCTCTGAGTGACTATGCTTGCAGGAATACCTTTGTTCTGAACCTTTCTCGTGTTGCCTATACATTTATGAATATGAAACAGTTTGTAAAAGGTTTGAGCAGATGCCTAATGCGAGGGTTGCATACGTTAATAAGCTTTATGAAAGTATAAGGAAGCTGTTTTGTGTTTACTTACACTCGCAAACACACGCCAAAACAAGCAAACAACGCCTGTTCCCTTTGTATAAGTGCACGACCCGAGTAACGAAGAGTACAAAGCACTTTCTCCAGTAGAGACAAGAGTAGTTGTCTTTCCTGTTTGCTTCAGAGAGTCAGGGACTTTCCGCATTCATTTTGTATTCCATACTCGGCGACAAACAGACAAAATACATTTAAAATGAAGGAATGAAGTGAAGTAAATATTTAATTAATGTGGAAAAGAACGGAAGTGGCTAGCGAAGAGCTAATTGTTCCATTTTCTTTGAAAACTGGTGCAGAGCTAAGCTACTTTTCTGGTGTTTCAGTAAAAAGAGAGAAAGCTTGTCTAAACCAAAAAAACAAGCTTGTTAGACTTTGTAAGACAGAATACAATCACATCACACGGTTTTGTTTGTTTTTCAATTTTTTTACATTGAGTTTCTTGTAATCAGCGGAGGAGAACGGGAAACAAACTTAAACGATATCATTGATATTTAAGTGACAAGTGGAGTAATTTGCTAATCCACCTGTACCCGCCGTCGTCAGATACCGCAGCAGGAATTTGTCAGAACTTGGAACTTTCTCCGTGCTTCCAATTCCCGTTTTTTCATTGAGCACCTTTCGTAGCTCGTGTTTACGTGGGATGTTCCACGACACTTTTTTTCCGGCTGAGCAGCTTCGTGCATAAATATGAATATGATTTACATGATGAACTTGAGAGATGAACCTCATCCGGATGTTATGAAGAAAAGTAGAATTGAACATGTTTTATTTATTAAGCACACACACAGCGTGTCCCAGAGGAGGTGAAACTATAAAAAGCGTACATGCTCACGAGTGTAAAAGTGGAAGTCCATTTGAATCCAGAAAGTTTATGTTGAGGAGAGGTGTAAAAGGAAGAATCTTGTAAAGGATAGATGAGTGCATTCATTATTGAATAATGAATTCGGTGTAAAAGAGTCTTGGAGCGAATGAAAAGCTTGGAGAGGACGCAAAAGAACATTTGTTGTAAGAAAGGCAGAGAAAACCTAGAACAAGGTGGATATGGTGAGGGTTTTCACAGGGGAAATGAAATGTCGAGCTTGTTTCCACATCCATTTTGAAGACGTCTCTGAATGAAAAAAGGGAGAGACAGAGAGGCAATACAGGATAGTCCGCATGGGTTGATAACAGAGAATGAGACGCGGTTTCGTCCCGTGTTATGAAGATGTTAAGAAAATATGCTTATAATCTGATAATTATTAAATACATTCTGAGTAAGAGGCGGAAGCCACCGGAAGAAGTAGATAATGGTGTGGAGGTAAAAGTGATAATGGTGTTGAAGCGGGAGTTCGGAGAGAAAGGAGAAAATAAGGGGATGCACGAGGGTCTTGTGGAAACGAGGTTTTTCCATTTTATCAACACTACACAAGAGAATCCTCCGTTTTTTATATATTCCACCACTCGCCGGCGTAAAAAGCGCCTTTTCATTGTTATTATTATGGCAGTGTGAGCGTCATCAGCGTGTCAAAAGCTTTCACCAGAGAAAGGCGAAAGATCATCAACTCAACAACTCGCATCCAAAAACTAGAGTTCAAACCGCAGAGGTTGTTTTAGCCTTCGGCAGCCTGAAATGGTGGAAATGAAAAACTCGAGTAAAAGCTACACGAGCGTGTATGTATTGGTGTCTTGTAAGAACAAAATTTTTTTTTGAGCGACTCCTCGTGGAGAGACACATGAAAAATATAAGGATATTGTAGCATATACTTCGTATATCCCGGCACGGTAATCATGTCAAGTCATCATCACAGTAAATTGTAGCATTTAAACTAGTAAATTATTAAACGGAACCAACTTTTCCTCAGGAAACGGAACCGGCAGGGGAGATCAGTCGTGGAAAAGTTGAAATTGTTGATGGAACGTGAAGTTGGCTCGTTTAATTTCCACCTCACTGAGCCCAAAGCTTGGTTTAATATTTTATCGTGTAAAAAGGAGAAGAACGAGTTCTCCTTTTCACTTTTTGTTGCTCATCTCTGCTCATGTACTTGGAGGAGTAAATACGTAGGCAAATATAAAATGAAAACTGAAATGTACCATTTTCTGCTTCGGGGAAAGCGTCTTTTCGCAAATGGGATGCATACCAAGTATTTCGTTGTTGTCGGAGGGAAAGTTTTCTAAAAATGCATAGGTTGTAGTATGCATGTATGTACTGACAGAGGAATTAACAGTTTCTCAAGTACAGTGATTTCAAAACTTGTGCCTCTCATCTTTCATCAAAATTTTATGCATTGAACATTACAGCAGCTAAGCAGATGCTGAACTAATTTTTGTTTGTAGAAATTTGATCACGTAATGACGCAAGTCCTGCGGTGAAAGCGGAACAGAGTCCGAGAGACGCTACTTTCACAAAAGTACAGCTTTTTCTCCAAAGTTTACTTTGGTGTGAAAATTTTCTTCTTTGAAAATGCTCCCATTGTTTACCTCCTCAACTACCCATTCATACAAAAACTCACACCATTATTTCACATCAAATTCACAAAGTCATATATTTCAGCACAATGGGAGGAAGACGCTTCCAGATAACTTTTTGTCGTTGTGTCGTCGTCAACAAAGAAAACTTTTTCTCCAATATGCTCTCCTCTTCCACTATTTTCAATAAGTAGAGAAAGTTATGTGGTTTTCCGCCTTGTGTGAAGAACTGTGGCTGACTGCACTTTACCAACTTGTCCTATTGTTCGAAGTAAAAAGGAAAGTTGTCCGGGAGTGTAATGGCAGGAGGGTATTGCACTTTAATTTTTATGAGCGACTTTATTATGCTGTTGGAACACTTACTTTACGCGTTATTATGTAAGTTTCGCGTCTTTCCTGGTGAAATTCGATGTTCTCAGAAGGATGATGGGCGAGTCACTCAAAGTGTAAATAACAGTGTGAGCGAGAGAAGTTTCATTAGAAAAGAAACCCATTTCGAAGTACCTACGTATCCACCTTTATGGGAAATGTTGAAGTTGAGTTTTCTTGTTTTTAAATTAGAAAGAATATCTAATATTCACAAGAAAAGAAAGGCCTCGTCAATCGCTTTTTGTGGTTTTGGTGGCAGAGAGCTAGAAATTCGAGCTGTTCTTCATTGTATTTTGTTTGTCACTCTAAAACATGTATTTGTGATGGATTTCCATGCACTCTTCAGTTTAGTACAGCACGTCTAAATTATGTAAGGTGCACACACTGACAGATGTATTGGAGAAAGCAAATAATGCTGTGTGCTTTCTCCGGAGCAAAAGATGTCTAAATTTTTTACGACCCTTTGACAGATTTCCTGGTGGTTCATGTTTGTCTCAACATGACATATTGATTTATTTGCTTATTGTGAGCAGTTGGCCTCTGTTGGCCTAGATCCTTGGAAAGCCAATTTCCGCACTACGCCTCTAAACACGGTTTTCCAATCATTCGGCAGTGGTTAAATGGAAGCAATAGGTTGTATAATGTATTTTTATACCGCGTTTTAGATTTTCTTACCTTTGGTTCGAATCATCAAATTGAGAAACTACATCGCTGCACCTCCTAGCGATTTAATGGAGCAAGGGAAAAGTTTATGGTGTTTATATAATGATGAATAATTTGTTTGACAGTATGGGGAATTTGGCGAAAGTGTGTTGCTCTGTCCTTCACACATCACTCTTGACGTGCATAAATCTAATTGTGAGCAGATAAATCCAATTCAGTCCGTGTAAATTCAGAAGGAGCTTTGTAACGTGTGCCTTGGGGATAAAAGCTAGTTGTGCATATAATTAAGCTGAGCACTAATGCACTTTCTCCCCTCTTCCTGGAATTGATGTTGGTGTAATTTTTCCCCTAAGGGTGTTTGCTCGGTGTATAATTTATTCTCCCCAGAAGTGGGACACATTTCCACCAGGATTAGGCAGGAAATTGAAGGAAGGTAATAAACGATTTTGCCCACGGTTTTATACCCGTAAATTCGGTGATTTTATCCTGGAGTGTAAAATTGATAAAGTCTGCCAAACTCTTCGTGGATTGAAGCATTGCAAATGGTATTGAATCGAGAGAATAAATTTTTCCACGAAGCTCCTCTTTCGAAGACGAATGGCGGCTTACTCACTTGCCCACTTTGTTTCGGGAAGTGTTTGGACAAATGAGTGGAGAAAGTGGAGGATACGTGTGCGTATCCTGAGATGTAAATAATTTCAAAAGAAAAGGGCCGGGCGTCCTCCATTTTCCCCAATTTCTTTCCGACGTCAACCATCTTTTCCGCAATAAGCCAACTTCAAACGAGGATGTACGGAGTTTAGGTAATGTTATTTGTCCCGTTCAGAATGAAGGCGTGATAACATCTATTTGCCGTCTAATGTTGTAAAGAAGGAAACTCTCATGAAGGTAATTCAATGGAGACAAGGGAAGAAACAAGTTTTCCCTGAAATCTCAGGCTGTAAAGATTTCTTTTCATCTTTGCTCCACGTATGTGTACCTACATTTCCCACTCTGTTTTAGCCCATTGTCAATGTGTGTAACCACTTTGCCTAAGATTTAACTTGAAGGTTTCCTTATCTTGAGAAAACTCTTCGTATATCGTGCTCAACATGAATTGGAGATTTCGCACACTTTGTTCAGCAGAGACATGGAGCACGCATATTTTGTGCTTCGGTGAAGAAAGGGCTTACAATAAGTTTGTCGAAAAGTGCCACAAGCACAAGTTTAAAGCGGGGAACAGCAGGGCACAAGGAGGATTTCTCACTATTCTCAAAAAGCTGCAGGTAACTTGACGGGAAGGAGTTTCAGAGTCCACAACAAGTTTGCGCTCCAGCTTTATCAGATCAAAGGAGAGGACAACTAAATTGCGAAATCCCTTCACAAGATTTACGCTTCTCTTTTTACTCTTTCGTCGTGTACGGTGCCTACCCGCACACTAGTAGTAAAATTGCAAAGTTGTGTGTCTCTAACTTTCTGGAGAACAGGAGATCGATTTAGATAGAAATTCTATACCGCTATCTCAATTCATTGATCTGATCTAATGCTGGCTGAAAATGAGTGCATTGGCTGAGAAATTTGAGTTTTAAATGAGGAGCTGAGGGAATTTCTAACAGTAAACAAGACAATGCTGATGTACACACATAACTTCTTCTTTGAATATTTTTGAAACATTTTAAAACGTCACATTTTTAACATTACAACGTTACAAGCCTTCTGATTTTTACTTATTAGAATTATCTCGAAGGCAAGTTCAGGTTGAAGAAAGAAAAACACTCACATATCACATCTCCTTTGGAAATCTTTATTCTTTTGGAGCTGTGACAAAAAAGCAGTCTTTTATTGTTCTCTTCCCACACCTGGATGGTGAAGTGAGGAATAACTTGAAATAGACGATAAGGAAGTACATAGCTTAAAAGTTTGTGTATGTTCACATATTCAGCTTGGCATTCATTTTGGGCTTGTGTGATACATGAACATGAGCGTAACGAAAGAGCTTTTCGTCTGAAGTGAGGCGCGTTCACTTTAAGAAGGAAGTGACAAACTCTTTAGCAAAATCTATGTGCCTGCTCCTCTTTATTCGGAGGGATAAGTAGGATAGTTGATGCTAAATCTCTCCATCTCGGTCCGCAGTGTATGAAATTGCGAAGACGATCTGAATACAAAACAAGGTATTAGCAAACGGGCTAGAGATGTGATGCCCTGCATTTGTTTAGCTACGTAGGTACATTGGAGGGCGTATGTACACGTGCTTATAATACAGACCCTGTAATGAACGTCTTCCTCTGCAGGTGTATATCATTTTGTTATCTTACGTGAAATTGATGATGAGAGCTAATGCAGACAATCTGAGAGCAGTATAAGAGCGAGCTTATCAAAAATCTCGTGTTTCATGTTCCTCCCATATTGCCTTATTTTATCCATGTTTGCTGTGTCATCCTTGTATTAAACTACAATGAGAATCAAAGTAGTGCTTATTACTTCCATGCAGGTTTTTTATGTTCAGGGAATCCGAGTAGAGGAGCAACCTGACATTTATGCCTCAGCCTTTTTCTGGTTCTGCTTGCTTTAGCCTTTTTCACGAGCCACTTTGGCTTTTGGTATGTAACTTCCGTAAGCACAAGCATGCATGTGCTAAGAGTACGTACGACTTGTCCAACTGCGTCAACAATCAATGTGCAAAATCTGGATTAGTATTGACATTAACGTCTTTTTGAGATCCATACTCGCTCGTTTTGTCTTTGATTAGATCCGATCGAGGTGTCTTCGATGCGTAGTTTTCAATTATAAAATGTTGGTCTAATGCACGGATTTGGTAGCCTTGTCCTGGAAATTTTCAGCAAAATGCTCAGCCGGAAGAATGACAATTAAGAGGGATTATTCAGTTATTTTCGGGGTAGAACATCATGTACTTTACTACAAAAGAAGGACAGCATATAAATACTCAAAGTTTTCGTATCAAGTCCGTGGTGGACACTGCGAAAATCTAAGAAAGAAGCATTTTCTCTCGAGGAAGGCTCAGCGTAAAGGCTGGAAACACTCGTGTACAAAAAATGGTTCACTAAACTAAATGAATGTAATTTTCCTTTTTTCCAGGCGATCTTTGCCAGGCACTCAAGTGCAAGAAGAAGGAGCTGTGCCTGTTAGAAGATGAGTTCACAGCTGTGTGTGTCAGCAAAAAGGAATTGCACAAGAATGGGTGAGTATATATTTATATACAGAGCTATAATATAATGCCACTTATAAGTGGTCACATGTGCTTCATATAAATGTACAGCATGTGACCACATCATCATTACGACCGTGAAAACTTTCGGCGATCTTCACGCATGTACTCCTCGTCCAAAGAAAAAGGGGTAGAAAATTCATAGCATATGGTGACAACTACGAGAAAGCCGCACAGTCAGCTACATGCGAAACAGACTTCGTGAAATTTTCGCTAGTTAAGAGTCGTCGTAAATTGAGGAAAAACAAAAAACTTTTTAGCCTCTCCTAATAAAACACATGAAGACCAGAGGGGAACAGAAGTGTGGGATATTACTAGAAATAGGAAGTAATGGGACAAACGCCTGCATTATGAAGCCAGTTTTCACCAACTTACGCTATAACAAGGCTCAATGGAGTCCCGTGAAATGAATATTTACTCTAACAGTCTCATGTTGCTAATTTTTTTTAGTGGACCGGGCGCCACGCTATTTTTCATATGCATAATGAGCAAAATAAATGTCAAAAGTTGACATTTTGCAACTTAACTACGGCGATTACTTACATAGGTCGTGTTTCCGTGTTCAAGTAAAACTGGTTGATCTAAGCTAAATCCAGGAAAAGGTTACTGGATAAAAGATGTATTTGAGAATTAATGTATTGTTGACACGTGGCGGTGATTTTGTGGTGTATCATGCTTTACATGTAAACTCCATTCAGCATGTGTCGTTTTTACGCGTTTTATAACAAATACAATGTGATCGCGTGTCCATGTCGGACACTGCGGAAATATTCCTAAAAATAAAAAAGATTGACTGCGAAAATATATGTGGAATAGTAAAGGGCCTGAAATTTGGTTAAAATTTGTTTGTCAAACATGCAATTTGTATGCTATAGTCGCTTCTTCCCCACTTTTGGAACATCATTTTTTCTTTCCTACTCCAGCGGTTATTTTATGCTTTTCTATTGTGATTTAAGACTCTAGACTGACACGTCTACCTCATTTTCTTATTGACTTAATTGTTAATAATGCAATGTTACACTTTCTCTTTCCACCTTCTGAGACGTGAGTACATTTGTAGGTGTATATTTTTAAATTTCTCCACGATTGTTTGTTTTAGTCATTTAAATCACATCGAGAGTGTAATAAATGTACACAACCCTCATTTTTATGGATGCATGCGTGCGTCCTGAGAAAAAGGCATTATTCTTCTCGTTTGTTCCCCGGGAGGAAAATCGTAAAATTAGCATTCCACCGCTCTTCCATCATCTGCATAATATTAAAGTTTTCGGATGAGTAAACTTTTTAGCAATACTTTCCGTAATTTATGCATGACTAAAAACCATAATGCTCATCTCTCATACAAATTCGCGTGCTCAAACATAAGGAAGCAAGACTCCTTACGCCGGCGAATTCACATTAGCTCCGAGTTTAAAGACTAAATTGAGGCATGAGGTTTTCTTTCAGAGGGGAAAAAAGACATTATAAATTGCGTTCCAACCTGATTTATCATGCGAAATATGTGAGAACAAAGGAAGAGGATCGCAGACTTTTTTCTTCTACGAGATGCATATTGAGATTTGAGACACTCTCAGCCCTTACTTTCAGAGACGGGGAAAAAGTGGAATGGTATTATTGCCCAAAGGTCTCTTGAGATAGCAAATTATGATAATAATAACAATTTTATTTCACGTGCAAGACGGCTCTCTCTACGGTTTCATGGTCGGTTTACGTGCGGAGTAAAAGCTGAGTTGTGTTCGGTGTCCCGGCAAACTAAAAATTATGGTATGAAGGGGAGCGGAGAATGAGGGCTCTTCCTTTAAAATATGTTTTAGCACTGTCTTAAATAAGGTAATACACGGATATCATTTCGGAGAATCATCCCTTCTTGGAAGAGATTTTGTTTTGCACACACAGACAGACGCAAAATGTCTGTACATAATTTTCGTAGAAGTTTTCAGCACAATTTTGGGATGCTCGCCATCATATTCTGTGAATAATGAGGGAATCAGGCTGCAAGGGCTCTTTTTTTTTAGACATCTTGATTACTATATATGATGGTCATCATGCATACGAAAATATGGAGAATTATGTAAAGTAATGTTTGTCTGGTATTTGTAGGGACGTAATTATTCCCAAGTCAAAGTTGAAGGAGTCAACTTCAGCCAAGTTGGACGAGACGGAGAGCAAAGAGTACGATGAAGACGAGGAAGACGACTCCGATTACTATGATGACGACGACTCTGATGAAGATCTCTTGCCAAACACTGCCTCATCCATGGCGAGCAGTAATAATAACAATAACAAGTTGGACAAAACGTCTGGGTCTGTGGCGTCCAATGGGTTGGCAGCCTCATCCAGCGATCTTGCCAATCCGAACGGAAACAATTTTAAGTGAGTTGAAATGCTGAAGGAAATATATAGTTTTTATGAACGTAGTTTATATAATTTCGGTATAGCTCACCCACGCAATTTTACAATGCATTTACAACATTTACTGCTTTTTGCTTCGAATTGACTTTTCCGGAGTCCATTGCTTTTTATGATGCTTGTTTACCATTTCAAAGGTGAGTCATGTTGTGCCAAACTCCGTTGTTTTACAATAATTGCAACTAAATGGAAAATATTCGTGAGTGGGAGGCAGTATGGATTGGTGGATGAGTAATGTTATTCTCATTTGTCATTCCAACGACACCGTATCCACAAACTGGAGCGTATAGCATGAATTTTTTATACGTAGCAAAAAATTCGCGATTACTCACCCCACTTATTCACCATTCCTTTCTCAACATGTTTGTATAAGACCTTTTGGAGACTAGTGAGTTTAAGTGTTATTGTGCCCGATTAGTGAGAAAGGTTTGTGATAAAAGCATTTCCGATTCATGAATCTAGGGCTGTGAACTGCTTTGTAGTCGCATTAATGAAGTGAGCACAACATTACAGAACTCACAATCAGTCAGGCTGTTCCGGTGACCCAAGGTGAAAGCAAAGCACTTCGTGTGGATAGACAGTGAGTCACCTTTTTTGAGTCACGTATTCCCTCTTTAGTCTCAGGCTTGTCGACTTATTCACCTTGCCGTCAACCGCAGACTTCACCGAAGCATGCAATACCAGAGGGTAGCGATATCTGACAAAACTCGGAAAGTTATTTGACCTGAGTCTTGTTTGTGGTCGTTGTGATACTTTAGATTATGGAGGTCTAGTCGGCAGGTGTCTCATCGTATTGTTTGAGTGAATGCATGAATTAACGTTTCTCCTTTGAATATTTCAGCACAGTTTACTGAGTCAGTGTGTGCCCCGCTTTGTGTGTGTCACCCTGTACATTGTAATGATGGCAAGTTTGTAATTCTAATCGATACTCGTCAGTCGCAATATCGTGCTCCCATTTATGTGGAACTCCGCATAAACGTGATTAGATAGCGTTTCGCAGTCCGTCCACGTTCACTCTCATTCTCCAATAAATGTGATTACTCATTCAAAGCCGAAATCAGTCTAAAAGAGGTTGTGCCTACCATTCCTGAAATTTGGCAAGATCTGTTCTCTTCCAGCTAACTTATTACTTCCTCCAGTAGAGGGGAAGCTAAACTACGGCGTTTACAGAAATGAGAGAAAAGCTTCGTAGCACACTGACTGGAAGTAATTTTCCACTAGTATAAAAAATATACCTGTGACTGCGCCCTCGAAGCACGTTCACTTTACAAGAATCCTTTAAGACTTTCTCCTTCCGTGCATCTTGTCTTGGTTGTAACATGAGATTACTGGGAATGAAAGTGTGCTTCTCGTTGTGCCCAATCCAGAGGAAAAATAAGAAGACAAAGGAAAAGAAAGCTTTTTAAGTAGTAGTTAGACAGGCTACTTTCCAGCATCACATTGCATGAAATAATCCTTCTCTGTTGTCCTTGCTATTTGCTCTCTTTCTTGAAAATCCCACTTTTTCAGTGGTGCTGCTCTGTTTTTTATTCTTTTTGATCCCTCCAAGTCAGTATGATGAAACAGGAGATCGTGCTCCAGTCTCCGAAACAAGTCGAAAAAGCTCCTTATAAAAAAACTCGTGTTCCACTGATATGAAGGAGTCTGTATCGACGCTAACAATCTTCATTGAAAGTCATATTCCATCAATTTTGTGCTGTGTTACACACAGGCATGCCACCAAGTAGAATTTCTTGTGAAATGAGAGAACCACCAAAACTTTTAGACAAATTGAGTTCTTTTCGTGTGCAGTTAGGACTTCTTTCATTTTGTCAAAACAGAAACACTACAAATTGCCCAAAGCGCTTTTCGATTGAAGAGTTGTGAAAGAGGACAACTCGCAGGAGGGCTGCATGAGCAGATCGAGTTTTCGCGTAAAATTGGTTGAAATATTTTTTCAAGCTTTGAAACGCAAACAATTTTTCGTTTGTAGTCAATACGAGGTTAAATTGGAATGCATACGAAAAGTGTAGAGCTCTTGGTTGTTTGCTGTTCGTAAAAGTTTTGCATTATTTGCGATATGAAATGAAAATGCCTACTGAGCCCGACTCCTTGCTGTGCACACACTTGTCGTGTAAACAGACCCATAAAATTTTAGGGCGAGAGCGGAGAGTGAGTCACACGTGTAAAATATAAATCAACCTTCCGGTGAATTTCATGCTGCACTTCGCTTCGCGTATGCCCGCTAATAAATCGGGTTGATGTGCTTACGCTCATTCGTTTTGATCGACTTTCTGTCAGAGATTTTGCTAATTGGGTTGTTTGCTAGGAATTTTCACTGGAAGCTGTTTTTAATGGTTTAGTCATTATTCAGAGGGAAAATAAGCTCAATTATTGACAAAAAATAATGTACGAATTGTACTTTGTTGTCTATTTGATTAAGTACTTTTTGTATAAATCACGCTGAACACGTTTGAAAACCAGAATAAAACGTAATACCTTTGCGGGTAGATAGTGGTAGATAATCTAGAAGAAACAAGATTAATGCAGGCTTCAAGATTTTGATGGTACGATGATGGAAGTGGATTTGTCTCATTTGTCATTCTCTTTGATTTTTGTACTTCGTCTGCAAGTTGACAGTGTTCAAGTTTTAAGTACTCTAATTGTAAAATCAGGTTTTCTCGCAGTTGTCAAACGCATATTTCATGCGTAGGCAAAGAAAAACTTGCTCTGACCGTCATATTATTATGAGTTTCTCTCTCAATTCTTTTTAATCAATTTGAAGGATTCATTTTTAAAGAACAAGAATGGAAAGGGCGTAGTAAAACGTAATGAAATCAAATCCCACGCAAACAACATCATTTTTAGAGTTAAATTCAGAGTAAATTTTTTGACGACTTTGACTTATTGTGAGTATACTGTCTAATTATAAGTTTTTTATTACATATTCACGCCGTTAGAAACTGATACACCAGTCATACACGTTGTATTGCAATACAGATATCACTCTCGATGGTTGTGATCATGTAATATTTTATTAATAGTAATTTTTTGAATTCCATCTAATTTGACAAAAAAATCTGAGATACTGTTAAATGAGGTCCAGTCTCGCTCGTCTGTCATGGTGTAGTAATGGAACATAATAGTATTATTTTGACTTGTCAAATACACCTTGAAAAAACCATTAACTTTGCAATTTTCAGACTTCACATTATCCGTCAGGGTATAGATGCAGGCACTCTTAGCTGTGACTGTCTTGAAGCCCGTGGGCCCTCTTCCTTAATTGCTGCTGGTTTATTCAAATAATCTGTCGAACAGAGAGCTAGTCCAATTGAGCTGCCCAATAGAATTGGTCACGATGCCATATAGATATTCACACGAGTACTGCTTGATTATAAGCCTTTTTTAAGAATGTAGTTTTTCATTGTTCAAGAGAAGAAAAACCTGCTACGCATCCACATGCCCGTATTCATACTCGTCGTAATCCCAAAAAAATCATAATCTTCAATGAGAAATTACATTGGTCAACCAGGTGCATGTGGGATGATGTTGATGAGAAGGCTAATCATGTTACGATGCACTTTGTCTCATTGTGAGGGGAATTTTTACCATCTCTTTCGTCTGAAATTTCATTGAACTTTCTATTAAGTAAATACACTGACAGAGTTGCATGTTGCATGCATACGTATACAAGTCCATCCCACGATGATCCTTGTTGGTGATAATGAAATTCAAACAGATTGAAAAAGTGGGATCATCATTATCACGCCGTGTTGCATTCGAGGCTGACACAGAAGAGCACACTAAGTAGCACTCTACTCAGGGTAGACAATGTAAAATTTTTTGGTTGTGGGTGCACTCTCCTCAAGGAGTATCTTCAGTCCACCTGCTGGGATTTCTTGCACCTGCAAAAATAATATATTACGCACATTTTTTTCCGATGCAATCTCCACAATAATCTACAGTCAAAAGGTTAGTTTGCCCTGAAGGCAGGCTCTTTTTGCGTTGAATTATTTTATACTGAGGGTACGGTAGTTGAGGCATTCCAACTCTTGAAAGCACTTACGTTCCACAGCATTATCATATTACAGAGACTGCTGATTAGGTACGTCGATGTGGCACTGAAAGAGTGTCAAGTAAGGTCTGCCTCATGATTTCAGTATGAGACTGCAAGTGTGGTGCCGCAAGCTAGTTAAAAATTAATCATAACACTTAAATTACATGAAAAAGCAGTAAAATGGGAGGCTTGTCAGTATTGATTGTGAGGTGCATCATTCCATCCCTTTTTATACTCAGCATCAAGGACAATAAAACGACATTTGCTTTGTAGTCGCTCTAAACGAAATAGCAATTTGTACAATTTGTTGTCTCAATCACTCACTGATGTCTTGCAAATACCGAAAAGGAAGAAGAGGGTGTGCGACACTCTCGACAGTACATCACAAGTTTTCTACAAATTATGCACAAGTTACCTATACGCATACTATTATTATCGTTCGAACCTTGGGGTGTATGGTTATTTAGCGAATTAGGAAAGTTTTCTAAAAAGGACGATGCGGTAACAGACGGTGTTCCGAATAGAAATTCGTAAATTATCACACTATACCCACATGTTCACACTTGGATCGTATTACTCCTGTGCACAACTCCAGATTGGGAGGGTGTGGGGCAATTTGCATGACGTTATTCTACGATACAAACAAAGGTTGCTACACATGTCGTCTCCCCAAAGCTGATGTAAATGCATCAGTAATTAATTAACTAAACCATTTTCCATCTGTTTCCCTTCCTACGCCAGATACCTATCTCGTACCTTACTAAATTCTTTCTGACAGTTAATTTGCAACTTCAACCTTATTTTGCTCAAGCTTTTTTTTCTTCCATGCCTAATGAAGTTCATTTCCATTTCCCTTTTATACCATGTCTTTCACTGTTTTTCTTCCAGGTCTTGCTCGTAAGCCTTCATNTGTATTCAAACTTCTCAGGTCACTGTCTCCTGCAAAGGATTTTGCCCATGCAAAGGTAAGCCTTCATAAAAAATTCTCTCGCTACCACACCTCTACGTATGTGGTATTATTGCCTATGAACATTTATGAGTGCCGATTTGTACGATAGCGTAGTGTGGCTCGATGGTAGTGTGAAATTTTATTGCAGTATTCCACCCATTATTCACTGAAGATCCCGCAATCCGCTACGATGTATAAACTGTCGTAATATTCATATTCATTGTTATGATGAACGCGTGTTATTCTAACAAAGTGTCCTCGAGAATAACTTTTTTTACTCACTTTTAGGGTACTCTTGACAAAACACTCGAATTTCATCTCGCGCTTGTATTCATCTCCATTATTTGTACTAAACTCGATGTATGCTTGCACATTATTACTGAAACGCTACTTTTGGCATAACATGTTTCTCCACTATTTCATCAATTGAAGGCATACCTCATATAGTATGAAGTCTCAATAAACTGCTTGCGTGTCGTTTCTCAGACTTTTTCATTATGAGTCGTAAATATTCGGGGAAGGAATGTCTACGGTGACTGCACCTTTTGCAGGGTTTCATCCATAAAATATGAGCTGAAACACGGTGCTCTGGATGTCTTGATACGAAATGTTTTGCATACTTTCTCCACTTTTACAGCAGCGGCGAGCCTGATAGTAATAATTCATTGAGCATCACGACATTGCGAAGCTCCATCGGTAATATTGGAAATGGGAAGTTGAAGAATATAAAAGTAATCTTATCTCCATCAGAATTGGCAAGGGATTTCCAGGTATCCATTAGAAAAATTGAGTTCACAGGTCACACATTTCTGTCCAGTTTAAAATCTCCACATGCGACGGTCATTTTTAATTTTGTAAAAGGAAAAAATTGTACTAAATGGGTTTATTTAAACTTGAATATAATTTCTCAGTTCAAGGCCTCACTTTTCGAGTTAAGCAATGCAGACACACGTCGCTAATGGGCATGACTGTGCAGTAATTTTCAAACCACATAACACAATTCCAGAGTGAAAGTGGTGAGAGGGGAAACACGAGTGGATAACTTTTGGTTTTCAATCGTTCGTCGAGTTTATGCCAAGATACAAACTTGGAGCCAAAAACTACGAGCTCTGCACGTACACACCGCAAGCAAGCCTTGCGCGAATAAGATTTAATATAAACTACTTAAGTTTTTTGTTCTCTCAAGCGAGAGCACAACGGAAGCGGGCAAAGAGAGTTGTGTGCTAATACCCAAAGACTGATTCAGCATACATCGTCATCATTATTGCTCCCATCACTTTCACAAGTCGCAAGAGAATAAACGTATCTCGAATCGCTTGTATTGAGGTACATACTTTTATGGATACAATGTAATTGTGTGTTGCTCGAAAATGAATTTTAGGAGGCAAGTGGTGACAGGAAAGAAACTGGCAGAGTGATGTAGCTTTTTGTCCACTTAAGTATACCACTACAACGGTGTATGATGATGGTGTGTGGTTAGTTAAGGGAGCTACGGTGTACGTGTAGAGGATGTTTTATTTTATGCTCGACCTCACGGAAACAGCAGTAATGGTATAGTACATAGCTCAAAACAATATTTATATCGAGAGCAACACTTCCTTTTTCTGGTGAAAGTGTATACTTTCTCTTTCACGAGTTTACGTCATGCACGTTCATCCTCCTTGTACATGTTGAACAAGCAATAAGACTTTCACTCCAGTAGATTTCATTTTGTTCAAGAAAATATCATAGAGAAAATTGACCAAAAGGGTTTATACGATGTATGTTCTCGTAAAAAAAAGTGTATTTTCCCACCATGACCATCACAAAACACAATGTAGGACAACAATGCAAGTACACACATCCTCTATTTTTTTGGAGAGGACCACAACACGCCACGAACACAGCCCCATTTTTGCCAATGAAATGAAAATGAAAGTAGATAGGTCATTCGTGCGCGCCTGCAGGGAGAAAGCACACTGTCTCTAATACTAATGCATGGCAGCCGTATTAGTAAGAGAAAGTCGGGAAAAAAGTTAAAGTGAGAGCGTGCATGAGTGTGATGAGTTATGCTCATACATTATACACGTGAGCTAAGTAGATTTTTCATCCGCCAAAATCCATTTCGTTCTCCTTTTTTATATTTCGTCCTTTTCTTTCGCCATGATCCCAGCGTCGCTCTAAAAGTAGTATTCCTATAGAAAGTAAGGCGCAAAAGAGAGAAAGCGACTGTCTTTCTCTCTTCTGCTCTCTTGACTTTAGTCTCACGCTCCCGGAATAAAAAAAAACCACACACAGCCGGGACTATCTACGTATAGATTATTGTGCACAAGACTCGGGAAGTGAATGTGCAACCATCACACGACGAGGCATCAGGGGAACTTTACTCTAAAAAGATGGGTTTCGTGCTCCTCGTGAGTACATTTTTACTCCATGTGTGGCTTCATGTTTGTAACATTGAGATGAGTATTTTTTTATATTTCTCACTTCGCCTCCCCAATAGTGATCTCTGAGTACTAAAAGGTGATGGAGATTGTACACAAGTCCTCTCATGACTCATATAATGTAATAATACAGAGAGAAACGTATATTCCGCAATTTGTCCATGTGCTGTGCAGTATTGTATGGAGAAAGCATAATAATCTTTTCGTGAGCAATGGGTTCGTTCAGGTTTTCTCATATCCGCACACTTCTCCTTGGACTCTTTCTTTTTTTGATATAGTGTATAAGATGGAGAAAGTAGAAAAAAATCCTGACTTGTTTCCTACCATATTTCCGTGCTCTTGAGCAGACACTGCGGAGAGAGAAAGCATTTTGTGTGTACTAACCGACCCAATATCCCGTGGCCACTGTGGGCCTTCCGTTTCCGTTGATGGCTGTCGTTTGTTTCTTTACTTGCTGGCTTGTTTCACTCAATCCTCGAACTGAGATGCGATATGTTTTCCAAGTAATAGCAACTCCACCACTGCATGATCGTGTTGCACTTGGGCGAAACCATAATATCGCGTCTTGTGATGCGTCATATTTTGTTGTGTATGAAAAAAGTGTTTGTGTGCTCTTCCTTAACTTTGGCCCGAAAGCTTTACGGCTTTTTAGGGAATCGAATATCATGTTGACTTTTTAACTATTTATGTATGTGTATTACATGTGAGTATTGCTCAAATATCGTGGTCTTTACGAAATTTGACGGGACTTGCTCTCCTTTCTTCAAACACGCGTGTAGGAATTGTTATTACTTCTCTTTCCAACTCTTGAGTTTCCTCAGGCTTTTTGCTGAGGCAAAAACACGGAAGACGTGTGGAGAGTTGAATTTTCGTGTTTCTCAGAATTCCGCTCTGGCTAAAAAAAATTCTCTTCAATGAGTCTCCTCGATGGAGCTGGTATAAACTTGGTAATATATTTATCTAACTTTCTCTGTATAACAGGATAAGATCTGTGATGTATTGAATTGTGCGGTTGAAGAATCAGAAAGTATTTGTTTCTTTCTCCGTAATCCGGTTTGTCTGCCTGTGGTGCAGCTGGATAACGCTTGGCATGACATCGGTGCCTTCGTCGACTTCAAGCTGTGGATGGTGTAGTATTCCATTTGAAACTTTGTTCAAGGGTGCTTTCTCCGAGATGGAAACTCGTCTTGGCTTTGAGCCCTTGTTTAGCTTTCGCGAATTATATTGAGTCAATTACAAAACTTGAGCTTTCCTGCGGAGAGCGGAGAGATACGAGATGCCGTGCAGATCTCTTTAATACTGGATCGTATTTTAGAAGCACGAACACCACTTGAAGGTTTGCTTCGTGTTTTTAGCGGTTGAAGGACTGCAGTTCGAATTTCTGGGAAATGGGGAAAATCAGCAGAGATAGAAGAATGCGTGGAATTTTGAGGTTAACCTCATACATCCTCTAATATCACTCAATATGTTCATTGATGCTATAGATGAAACTATGATTTTACGTTGATTATTGTAAAGTAGGCGACAGTTTGACTTCAGATTCATTTCTATCACGTATGAGGTTATGCTTTTCCATGGACTTCCGTCATTTTTTTGAATGAAATAGATTGGTTTATAAAACGAAACATCCAAATAATATTTTGTGCTGATGTATGCTGTTATCAAGGACCACCCAAACCGCATCCACAGCTCTGACACTGACCACTGCTCTTGTATTCACTTTCATCATAACGTCCCTTTCATGAGAGCATAATGGGGATGCGTTACCGGAAGCGGAAGAGTTTCATGAACTTTCTTTTGCATCCGTGCTAGCCCTACACGACAGCTAATATCACGCACATCACTGTCTTTCAGACCATAAACGACAGCTCTAACTTTACAAATGGAATCTTTAGACAGGTCATATGTTCTCAAAACATTATTTTTGTACATGAAAAGTTGCGACGTTCTATTTCGTGTGCATTCACCATATATTCACACGAACCAGGAAAAGTGGAGGCGGAAATTCTCTCTTTTGGTGAAAGGTGAACATGTTCCTGACAATTATGGATGACGAAGCAGGAAAAACGTGCCACAAGGCTCGGCGTTGCCATTATGTTGCATTTCCGGAAGATGAAATCCCTTGCTCACAAAACCTGCACACTTTTATTCGAGGAGGGAAAGTGCGTGAATTAGCTTTTAGAAGGGAAATGTCAAAAGTGATTTTCTGGCTTGTAAAGTAATTTCGGAGACCAGAGAGCATTGTAGTGTCACTTAAATGATTCACACAAACCAAGACTGTCCTCGGACGGTGGACTGTCGCTCTGTGCAGTCACCGAGTTATCACTCTGGTGGACACGATTTAAATTGCATGTCGTATTAGAGAGTACACATAGAAAGCTGGTTTACTACGGGGAAAGCACGTGTGAATTGATGAATGGTCAGTGAAAGGAAAAAGGACAGGCTATCCACTCGTATACGTTGTCCGAAAAACCAGCGACAAGAACAAGGAGCTCTAAAATTCTTCCAAGAAAATCCGGAATACCAGTGAAAAGCTCGTGTTAAAGAGATTCTCCAGCATTTTCCGTGTGCCAAGTGGACTCCAGCTTTTGACGCATTCCATCACATCAACGGTGGAGAAAATCGTGTGGAAAAAAGCGACCTAAGGAAAGATGTTCGTAAAGAAATGCCGACGGAAAAGGAAAAGTGGGTTGGACGGACAGATGGCGGAGACAAGAGAGAAAAGATATTATGACGAGGAAAAAGAAGGGAGCAAAGAAAGCACACGGCTTGGGTTGATCGTTTTCTTTAACATGTCCCAGTTCGCACATTGCAACCGACAAAACACGCACACATACACGAACACTTGGAGAAAGTAATGCTCTCTCTCTATTTTCATACTCATTTCGTAGGGGAGGAAACCTCCTTGTTTTCCAGCGCACACATTGTAAACATTTGAAATGTTCCAAGTGCTGCTGGTGGCACTGTCTACAAGGAGAAAGTACACATTGTCTGTGAGTTCAAATGAAGGAGAGTATATGGCGACCGCTTCGGTGAAAAAAATGTCAAACGAATTTCATAGGGTGGAGCCCATGTGTGTCTGCAACTTGACACTTTCCAGAGTCTGATGATATCTCACTTAACGACAGCGAGATTTTTGCATCGACCTCGTCTGTCCAGGTTATCTGGAGTACAAGTGGAATCTCAAGAATATAATATCCTTCACCACGAGTGGAGCCACGCATTTCCCACGTTTTTTGAGGTACTCCTTATTTGAAATGCGTTAGATTATCACAAACAAGTTTAGAAGCTCGTCAGCCAACTTTCTTTCAACTTCCAATGCCATCCGGGTTTCCAAGATGTGTGACTTTCTGTGAAATCTATCTATTTTGACACCCACACCACTCATCGTCAGAGAAAATTGCTTTTTCTTTGTGCTCTCCAAGATGCATCGACCTCGTCTGTCCAGGTTATCTGGAGTACAAGTGGAATCTCAAGAATATAATATCCTTCACCACGAGTGGAGCCACGCATTTCCCACGTTTTTTGAGGCACTCCTTATTTGAAATGCGTTAGATTATCACAAACAAGTTTAGAAGCTCGTCAGCCAACTTTTTTCCAACTTCCAATGCCATTCTGGTCTCCAAGATGTGTGACTTTCTGTGAAATCTATCTATTTTGACACCCACACCACTCATCGTCAGAGAAAATTGCTTTTTCTTTGTGCTCTCCAAGGAGCAAAGGGGAAGAAAATATGTGTGGAAAGATACGGATTGTGAGGCACCTGGTTGTCTTGAAAAAGGAGCATATGGTTAAGGATATTTTTTTCGAGGAAGCTGACATACTTTTATGTGGATTTTACATTCGAAAGAGAATGCTACTATTCATGACGAACAGGAAAGTTTTGTTTTTCGTAGGCGAACTTATGTGTTTTGTAGTGTTTTCCTTATTATTCCAAAATCAGATCGAAAGTAGCATTTTCTTTTTGTATTAATGATATAAGGCGTAGTTCTTGAAAATCAGTGGACCAAACAAAAAATGACTTGTTTAAATGATCATTTATTCGAAATGAGAGGAATAAGATGATCAAGTTTAACTAGTGGCGAATATTGGTTGCTGCTTAAAATCTAGTACCTTTATTGTTTTGCCAATTTCAACTGGCTTTGCAAATACAAGACATTTGTAAGACATTTTTGTGTCACAATATCCACCGTTTTATGTATCTACATCTTTCTATGTATTTGGAAAGGAAATGAGACAGACGCTAGGCTAAAAAGCCTGGAGAAGGAACACAAAAAATTACCAATACCCACCCACAGAACTAGGAACTGGTGTTATTGGTTCGTGAGATGAATCTTAAACAGGTCTCCTCCAGCCTTGTGATCCAAGGTTTTGAAGGGAATTGAACGAATAATAATATGCGAGTCAGTGTCGCGCTCTCAATGTAAATTGAACTTTTTCTGTTGCTCAATTCTCTGGTGAAACCACAACAGGAATAACATTTATTCAAGACCCACACCTTTCTTCTCGTGGAAATCACAGTGGAAGTGGAGGACAAGTGAAAATTGCATTTGAAAAGCACTTTACTTTATAGCGGGTTACGTAACCAGTCTACCTTCCGCAACCTTGAAGACAATCAGACTGTAATCTATGCAAAATAACCATCATGAACACGTATCCACATATCACACCTTTCTCCATTCATAAACCCATGCTACTTTCTCCAAAAATTTTATATAAAAAAGGCTTGGCGAAAATTGCCTCACGTGTGGAAAAAAGTGGGTATTGCAAAATATATATTGCAGAGGTGTTGATGAAAGCTGGGGAAAAGAATGATGAGATGAAATTCTTTGTTGCTTTTATTTTGGCACGATTATTGCTCCAAGCTCTCTGAAATTGTTGGCACTTTTATTTCTTTTTTTCACGGAGGGATTTCCTTCACAAGAAGGTCCCGAGATTTTTATGGACTTCTCGTGCTGCACCTCAGAAAAGGAATTTTCTCTAAAATTATCCAAAAGAAAGTGGTTGCACAAGGGATGGTCGATTATTCACTGTGGAGAAAGAAAGAGAACCGTTTTCTTCAAAAATGAGAAACATGGAACATGTTCATCCTGTGCAAGCCTGGAAGGTATCTACCAAAAAATTGGCTGTAGCTATTACTATTGTGGAGGCACTGTGTTTAGGTGTGTCAGGCTACATTTACTTTATAGTAAGCCTATAATGGGGAGAGAACACACCAAATACTTCATGCGTCGTTTGATATATATTGTATGAACAGCGGGATTTATATAAGAGGTCCATTCTTTGAAGAAACGCGCGGCCTTCAAGCAATCTTCGTTTTCGGTTTCTTTTAAAATACGGATAAATGTTGGACAGTTTCCACTATATCAGAAGATACTATGATGATTTCTCCGCACCTAAACATTTTCTTCTATTTGAATACATTGTCAACTTTGAGAGGGAAAACTTTTTTAGTGGGCGCATACGAAAAAAAAAGTACTCATAACGGGATACGGGCTATAAGATTTTTATGTCCAAAATGAAGGATGAGGCTAGTGCACGGTCTTAATGTTGCAGTTTGCGCTGCGGTAGTAGATTTACTGCATTATCCTTGTCTGTCATGGGGGATTCGTTAATGTGGACGGAGGGCTATAAAGTAGCGTTGCAAACTCATAACGCAAAGAATTATTGCGATGTTCCAATAATACACAAGGACGAAAATCATTATCGTCATGTTATTATTATTTCTTGTGAATGATTTCGCAACATTCCTAGTCCATATATGGTGAAGGTTTGAGCTAATAATGTCTTGAATATAGTTTTAGTCGCGTATTTTCTTTTGGTCTCGCTTCAGAGCTTATGTCAGGCTTATTTCGGGTTTTTTCTTAGGATTTTTTGAGAACAGAGAAGTATTGCACATGAAAGAACTTCAATCCATGAGAACGAGGTTTTTCGATGTGGAAAGCAATTTGGAGAAATCCATGTCTAAAAAGTTGAAGACAACGTTCATTGTTGTTTTTCTGATATATTTCGTAGCATTAGCCCACACACAGTCTTTTAATTCTCTCATTTTTAATAGCATGTTCACAGAAAGAGACAGGGACGACGAAAAATGAGATGAATGGAAGGATTTTTTTTATTTTCTCTAGAACAATGTGCATTTTTGTGGAAAGCCGACAAAAGGGACTTAAATACTACAATATTATCATTATTAAACTTTCACTCGCTTCCTTTCACTCGTCTGCCATAAACCACTGATGCATTATAAACGCTTTCATATTCTCTTGATTTAAACTTTCTCCACTTTCTCCTTTGACGACTGACAGTGGAATTGATGTGGTGCATAAAATTACGTCCAACAGCCTTGTTATCGCGTCACACTTTTCACAGTTTCTGCTCTCAGATTATGAATCTGTGCTTGCGTAAGGAGAAAGAGTCTGGGACTGTGATAAATTCGTTTTATTTTGCGTAATTGAATCGTACTACGATTATCATTCGTACATTTAGAGCTCCTTTCCAAAAGGCGTAATGAGGCACCTCTCCAGATGTACGACGATGACGTCTTTCGCAAACGAAGGAGGAGAAAACTGCTCGTTAGTGAGGAACTTGAAATGGGTTACTATATGAGTTAGCTAAACGAGCAAGGACATTACCTTCTATGGGTTCCTAGTCTGGTGCGTGCCTTATTTGTGTGTGTCCCCTTATTTGTTCCTTTCCACAGATATAAATTGTGAAATCGGTCAAAGACGAGGAAAATTGGTCTATCCTCTAGAAAGAAGAACGTGGCTCTGTGTTTTCTTCAACAAACACTCGTGTCGATTCTAGATTCTGTGCCTTGCTCTCAGATGCATTATCAGCGTAGATCCCGTAGATTCAATCTCTTCCCCATTACACTTCTAGAAATAAAGAAGCATCATTTATATATTCTCCTTGAAAAACCCACGTTGCCACTGTACTCTCCAATTTTCTCAGACTCAAAAAGGTTTGTGAAGGAATGAAAGTGCAGAGGTATATCGTGAGTAATTTAATAGGACTCTGGAACTCCGCCTTGAAAGCACTAGTCTTTTGTTAGACTCGCTGCAGACTTCCATTTTCTAATATACGTGTCAGCACTTTTACATAAATACGTTCATTTCAAGAAATCTTTTCTCTCATATATAGTGCGCATAATTTATGTCTGTGTCGCTTCCCCTCATTTGTTCCTATTCTAATAGCGTAAAATTCCGGATTTTCTTTGGTGAGAGAAGTCTGGATTTTCTTTATGCAGTAAGAGTTTTTTTTAGCTCGTTACAGCTGGTATGCATCACACATTACATACTTTATTGAAGAACCCGTAAAACGTAACCTTGAAATTAGCAATATATTAATCGTATTTACGAAATCTATCTCGAATCTCAGGATTTCGGCGGACCGCTGCATTAAAGCTTTTCGAGTTGGATGTGTTGAATAAAATTTGAAGTCGAAAAACTAACCAGTGTGAGTAAACAGGTTTGCGTATTAAGTTTTGCGAAGGGGTGAAAAATGCTGCAATACATGAAGCTATGCATGAGTTGGTTATTTGGGTGACAGAGAAAGCTAAAGTGGATTTTGTAGACAGAAATAAAAACGTAAGCGCATTTAGTTCCGTCCTACATTTTATCGAGACATTATATTACCGTTTGAGGACACATATGATAATACTAGTATTCAGTTATGGTTATATCATGAGCATGTGTTGGGTACGTGATAACAAGAAAGTGGCAAATCATATTTCATATTTTTTCCTCGGGAAAGGAGACTACTTAGACTATGCACTTATTGACATAAAAGCTTCTGCCTTGCATTCGCACGAGTTATCTCTAATGGACAGAAGTCCGATTATGGAGAAAG
>JAHZMW010000221.1:0-13633 GCA_027743745.1 Alloscopus bannaensis
GTGGACCCGGATAGTTTGCGATTCTTCATACAATTACATGTAACGTGTAACTTTATGTAAATCAACACCTGAATCATGTCCAACTCATGTGAGTGATATATATTGAATTTTTTAATGATTGTATTCAGTCGTTGGAGCTAGATTCGTTGCAGTTTTATATTACTGTGATGTGTAAAAAGGCAAATGATGGTTTGTATTCCATTCAAATTTTACATCGATGCTGACGTTTACATATTATGGCGGTTGTTCAAAGTATTTTTATTCTCATTTATTGAATTAAATTTTATATGATCATTTACGTAGTCAAATACCCGTGTCAGGACCACCAACCAATTTCGGTGTTTTAGGTTTCCATTTACTGTGACATATTTCAGAAACACTCAGTTTTTTTATTACTACATTTCGTTTTTGCCCAATTTTACGTGATTCTTTTACTTTTACTTTCACGATTAGCTCTTTTAAAGCATGGCATGCATAAAATAATATGCATATGATGATTGCTTTGTCTGAAACATTCTTGTGGCTTTTTCAGATCATAATATCTGCCCGGCACACGCAGACAGACACGTTGAATGACTGTGTCCTCTTCCAAGAGCTTAGATCACTTGCAAACACCGCATAGTATCCCACTTGTTTTGCACGGAGGCAGGAGGTGGCATTTAGGTGCAAAAGGATTTTTGAACACATTGTCCTAATGGTGACTTTCGTCTCATAAAAATTCATTGGCTACCGGGTTTTGATCATCGTTTTATTAGTCAGGCTTGATATTTAATGCGAGTTTGAATTCGCTCGGTAAAGATTTTATCTAGTAATCAAATCTCATTTATTAAAACTCATTGCCAAAAAAGTTATTAAGCTGACTAAAAACGAAGATTGAACATTTTTTACTTGTTATACCTACTAGATTCTAACATTCAGTGAAATATGATATGTATTTTGTCTTAAAACAATAGTTATCAGTATCAAGATACCATTAATTGCGTTGTCCTCGCCAAACTGTCTGTACAGTTCTGCATAACTAACCTTTTAGCACGCCAACCGTATTAATCAAAGTAAACAAAAAGCCATTTAGGATACTCGCTCGTGCACGTGTCTCACCGTGCCAAATCAATGGTTTAGGTTAATATCCCAGCTTTGAAGACCAGATTTTCACCTCGACAGTATATCAGGGCTGAAAGCACTATTAAATTAAATTTCATATCCCATGAAGTCACAAATTACACAAGTAACCCAACGCTCTTACTTGTTTGCGCAATTAAATTGCAGTCTAGTAGTCTCTCTGCTAGAGAAGCACGCGTACTTCTGAAATACAATGATGCTCCTGAAATTCTACTGAGATTTATGGAATGATTGTTTCACATATTCCATCCAGATTCTAAATGCATCACACATACATCACCCATACATTAAAGGCAATTACAAGTCGTTAAATCGTCTAAATTAAGCCTAATCTACACGGACATGATGTCCCAAAGCACATTATGTACCTGAGCTTCTGGAGCTGTATTTAGCAGAGAGAAAACCCCTTCGGCAACTTCCGTTGAAATGATGCAAATTATCCCATACAGTCAGCGAAGCTTATAATTTCAGTCCCAAAAGCCGCCACTAACATTGCCAGAAAACTGTACGCTTCTTGCTGGCTAAAAGAGGAACAACTCGAGGAATGTACATTAGATGTGTAACAACACATTTTAAACTATCAGCTCGCACCCTCGTGTCTTTTTTGACGAAGGCGTTGACTACTGTTGTCTGCAAAATACTCACCACCAGAGAATTCCGCTATTGTGCGAGATTTGTCACAAGATAAGGGAGGAAAACGTAATTTTCATATTAACAATTCTCACATTCTGACCTTCCCTCAGGGAGTTTTTATACTCACTCACTTGCGTATATACACACTACTTACCTAATACTCAAGTGACGCGAACATTAAAAAATGAAATGAAGCAGAGGAAATTTTTCTCACGCCTTGCCTCCCAGCAAAAAGCAGTATCATTACGCCGTCTCTATTACAGTGATTTCACATGCGCGCACAAAAAAGAGACTTGACGAAAATGTTTTCGCTCCTGAAATGATTATCTTCATCAGCTAGCATAATGCACCCATTTAAGGAACACGTACAATATAAAAGAGCGTATATGTGACATGTTGTATTATTGTTTGGAGAGTTTGGACATGCTTTTTTGCAGTTTAAGTGTAACAAATTCCTAAGCAATTTAAAGTCCTCTTTAATGGACCAGTGGAAACATACAATTTCACGAGAAGACGGTAACTGTACGCTTGAGTCATGCAATCAGTAACGCATAAATATAACCCCACAAAAGGAAGCCAGAAGCAGAAAATAAGCGTGTGCAAGAATAGGATTCACTTGAAGGATTGTGAAATGAAGAGCGTTTATAATTAGTGATTATATAGGCAGTGGCTAAAAAGCATCCCTAACAAGTAAGCAAACACCAAACATGTACCTAAAATCTCGAGCAACAAAGTCTTCGCGAAATGCTCTCATATACAATGTGTTTCCGCTCTGAATTTTTGTGAGAATTAATGCAGATCGATGGGGCGTGCGCTAAAAGTAGAATAAGAATAGGATTCACTTGAAGGATTGTGAAATGAAGAGCGTTTATAATTAGTGATTATATAGGCACTGGCTAAAATGCATCCCTAACAAGTAAGCAAACACCAAACATGTACCTAAAAATCTCGAGCAACAAAGTCTTCGCGAAATGCTCTCATGTGTTTCCGCTCTGAATTTTTGTGAGAATTAATGCAGATCGATGGGGCGTGCGCTAAAAGTAGAATCTGCCTGTTGTCTTTGGAGTGCGTGTGCGCAAAGATATGCATGTAAGTGCTTGAACATTGG
This sequence comes from Alloscopus bannaensis, assembly GCA_027743745.1. NCBI lineage: Eukaryota > Metazoa > Arthropoda > Collembola > Entomobryomorpha > Entomobryidae > Alloscopus > Alloscopus bannaensis. The sequence goes on from JAHZMW010000221.1 coordinate 2,861, forward strand.
GCCCTTTTATTGATTATAGGATTTTACATTTAATCATACGCCTCAATGAATTTTTATGACTTAATTATGAGAGTTATCGTGGCAATCACCGCCTAACGATAATGTTAGGCTTGAAAGAAAAATATCCTTCCTAGATTTCAATGGGCAGATGCGTGAATGATGGATGGCTCGCGAAACTGGATGAGAAAGTTTGAAATTTTGTAAGCAAAACCGTGTACTTTTGCTATTCTATTTTGTGCATTAGCAGATTTTATTTATTGCGACTTTGTCTGCAGATAAAAGTTTTTTGTTTCGAGTTTCTTACAATTTCAGTTAAGAATCGATAGGTGATACATCACATAATTAATGAGAACTCATTATCACTATAAAAATTAGTCGGCTTCTGACTAGCGTTGAGTTACAATGACTTCAATCTTTTATGATTTGACACGGTTTTATGAATGAGGAGTAGAACCGCCATGTCAGTGGTGGTTTATTAGAGTGTAAAAGTTATTACAATTTTGCATCCTTCGCTAACATTATGATGTGTTAAAATTTAAATTACTAATTTATAATGTATTGGCGTTGGCGTGTAATCCACTGAAATGCTCACACAACCTTGATAGAGTGATTAAATTGTCAGATGTATGTACAAGTGTCTTCATTACTGCTCATCGAGTCAAATCAATAAAGTAGGAGTACTAATTTGAAACAGAGTGAGTTTTCCACTCGTCTTGACAGTACTGTTTCTCTGAAGATGACTGATCGGCTCATTGTTCACTAACGTGTTTTACTTCACACAGACACACAAGTCGTCCTAGGAAAAAAAAGTGTAATGAATGGCAAATCCTTAGCTGCAAGACCCAAATCCAATTTACAAATAGTCGATATTTTTTTGCTTACCTACGGAGCATGTGAACTGTGTAAATTGAAAATTTTATGATTATTTTGCACTTACAGAGTGTCTCGACTCAAATCTATTCTAAATTCTCACGGCAAAACATAAAAGGTAGCGAGATGTCTGGCTGGACTAAATTATCTTGACATTACTACTTAAAGAATCAAAGTACTTCATTTTCTAGCCCGACACACAAGGCAATGTGTGCATTATGTGTGAGCATTTACAATAAATTGTAAAATGCTCAGAAGAAATGGAAATCGTACTACACGCTTATTAGACATTTGTATTCGTCAAAAGTTCCCAATATGTTCTGTGGAATTTGCACACAAAAAGTTCTCACACTCTAAGGATTTTTTCATTAACACGAAGTTCATACGTAATGAGCGACAAGATGCCTATATGCTCTGCTCTTTTGACTCCATGCACTCTGCAGTGTGATGGAAATTGCACAAAATTGAACAAATGCAGCAAATACAAACAGAGAGTTTTTTAAATAAAAAACTCAACAATGAAATGTACCTCTCTCAGAAATTGTAACTAGTGTCATTCCCTTGGCTTCTTGTTGGTCACTAGTTGTGGTTGTCTTGCTTTGCATTACAATACAACACTAAATGAAGCAAACTACGTGGCGTGGCCACTTCTGCGAGCTTTTTTTTTGCATTCACAATTTATTGTGTTGTTGCACGTAACCCTTCGTTTACGCACAGTACGGTGTTCACGCATGTTGTGTGCAGATTCCTATGCTCTTCTTTGATTAGCACAGAGACCCAAGTTCCGGAGTTGATGCTTCCTTTGCATAAATATAAAGAAGTTGCGCGAAGTTGGTCGTCATTCTTTTCTTGGAATTTGACTGGACAAGTTGTGTCAAGCTTTTCAGTTTCAGTTCTTTCAGTTTCAATTGTGGTGATTTATTAGCTGGAACAATCCTTCAAAAATGAAATACGTAAGATCCGTCACATTTTTAGGGCTTCTTTGAGTGTACTGAAGCTTGCAAACCAACCAACGCTTGTTTCATTTCCTCAAACATTTGTGGATTGTTCGTAGGCAATCCTCTTTTTCGCCATCATCGCCGTCGCATACGCTGGAATTGCGGCTTACCATGATGGAGGACTCCTAACCAGCACGGGATATCAAGCCCCGAGTTTCCATGCTCCTTGGGCTAGCTCAGTTGACACAGGTGAGATCATAAGAGATATATAAGTAGAGTCATAATTGTTATGAATTAACGAATACTAATAAAATGCTGCAGGCATCAGACGATTCGGATCTACCGCAGGATTTATCGCACCTGCCTACCACGGCATTGCTGCTGTTGCAGCTCCCGTGTATCATCATGGCCATCACTACTATTAACTGGACCCTATAACAAGTGGAAATCAGTCTTATTTTGTGATTACCGAAATTATCAGACGGAACGTGATTGTGATTTGTACGGATGACGAGGAGTTTAATACCAGAATGTACAAAGTAATATGTTGCCTTAATTTATTGAAACAGATTTTTTAATGAGACACTTTATAGTTATATTTTTGAATCAATGATATAATCATTTCAAGAGGCTGTCGCGAGGTGAATGTAAGAAATTAAATACCAGTTTTGCAAGCATTTTCATTTTCCGGGATTGTTGTTGATTTTCAAAATTTATATATTATATACAAAGGCAGGTCGAATAATATTATTTGAATATGCTACTTTCAATACATACTTTTGTATTCTTTATGGGTTGGCTGGCATTTTCTTCACACACTGCACACCTCAGGAACTAAATTGCATAAAATAACATATAATTAGAGTTGCAAGGGTAAAGAGTTCACTTTTTACCTTCATATATTTGCTCTACTCATACTATTATGTAGGTGGTTTCCCATGCACTAGTCTTGATTACAATCATAAGCATGTAAGGAAATGTATAGTACTGTATTGTTTTAGTGTGAAGTAGTCATGCATTTGCAAAATCAACATCATCGCAGGCTTTAAGCATAAGTCTAGTTTACTTTTTCCGACGATCTTCTGTACGCAGAAATGCTCTTCCATCTCCAGGGGTGTACTCCCTCAAGGCCTGTCGCGTGCGTTGCTCGTACCTATCCAAAGGATTGTCCTCTCCATCAGGGACCTGTCCTCTGGAGAAGGCAATCCCGTCATAGTCATCATCCCGATTATCCCGACGTCCAGACTCGGAATCGGAATTTGAATACTCATCCCGTCGATTGTCCTCTCTGTCACCTCCTCGTCTTCCACTGGATCCTGAGCCCCTGTGACCGCGAGACAAGTCGTGGCCAAGGTGGTCAAAGTCGTCCTTTAGCTCCCCTGTCTTGTGATAGTCATCTTTGGTTGACCGATCGAACTCCTCTTTGTGGTCATAACCTCGATCCCGACGATCATCAGTACTATCATAATCACTATCAGATTGATACGGTCGTGACGACTTCTGTTGTTGAGGATTGTCCTCGTAGTCGTCGTAATCCGTATCTTGAGATTGCCGTCTGTTGCTGTTTGATGATGAGCTTGCGTAAGGATTATTGTACGAGTTCCTTCGACCTCCTTTGCCACTACCTGAATTAGTCCTGTACGAGTGAGACCGTGTAGGTTCTCTGACCTTATCTTCGTGGTGGTATGAGGTGGAATATGATTCTGGCTTTGACTCATACACTACGTGGTAAGAGTCTGAGTCTTTGGAATTCTTTTTGTTGCCTCCTCGTCGGCCATTGTTTCGTGATTCGGCAGGAATCAGTGTTTCTGGAAGTGAGTATCAAGAAATCAGGGGAGGAACTGGATGGCTCACGTATTCGGGGAACGCGATAAATTTTAAAGAGATTTTTTAGCTTACCTTCTGGTTGACTGATGTCAGCACTGATTTCTTTCTTGGGATAATTTCCTGTTGGTTGGCCATTGCACACAAGTGCAAGGGAGCACAGGAGAAGTAGCTGCGACCACATTTGGAAACACTTACTGAGAAACCTGAGATCTTAGTAACATGAAGCCTGGAGGGTTTCAAGTGTAGGCAAATCTCGTCTCATTAAAATTGCACACTGTTTGTATAACGTGGCCACTTTGCTTGTGTGAAACTTTTTCGCAATTTGTGCAACTTAATTTGAATGTATCCTTCCAACAGCTAAAAAAAGAATGAAACGGATGGGCAGGGGAGACTGAGATTTTAACGCATTCTAGTTTTATTGCAGTCATTAGTCAATCGTGTCGCATGCCAGCGGAGCGCTTCAAACAATCGGTGAAATGTGCAATGTAATACTAATACAGGTATACAATGTGCAAAGTAAGTGATATTATTGTGTCGTGTTCTCAAAGAAAAGGATCTCATCATATCCATCTCCTCCGTCGCTTGAGATGAACTTGCAAAAATGGATTGGACACATAACATAATATAATATCTGTTATATATAAATTTGATATATTAGGAAAAAAGTGAGAGTGCATCCCTTGTCATCACACTTGTCAGTTTTACTTGACATAACGCGCACACCTGAGGCGCAAGATGCGTCAAACGGTGCAAAGCCAGAAAAAAAATTAGACTTCCTCCTGGCTGTCGTATTTTTTTTTCTTTTGTCTGAATTGGGTGATATACTCGCAAAAAAACTCAAACTAACTCTAGTGTAATACATGTACGTTTTTTAAAAATGGAGCTTCTTTTTTAAGCGAAGGAATTCAAGTGGAAAAGGATGAGAAGCCTAAATTTTTTTTAAGTAAAGAAGAATTCTGCTGTAGTACGGATCTCAATTTACATAATCCACAAATTGTACATACTGTTGTGAGTTGCCTGACCCAGTTAAGAGTGACGTGGTAAGATTTTTATTCACGCCTGATTAGCAGCGGCGATACACTTTTTGTATGCTGTGAGAATTTTCAAAAAAATGACTACCTATTTTTAAACTCGACTTTTATATTGTGGTACGCATACGATAAAGTAACACAATTTAGTCAGTTGTAACTTGATTACTCATCATCACTCATGAAAAAAAAAAGATTTTTATAACAAAGGGAAAAATAAATTAGCGAGAGAGAAAATACTGAATGCGAGAGCGTTTCGTGTCACCTAGTACTCCAAATTAGCATTCTGGCCACCATGATTCCCACCTTGGTGCTCATAGCTAGCAGGAGAATGTCCGTAGTCATCATCATGACCCCCATCTTGATGGTAGTCGTTACTGTCATTGTCACCGTAGCTGTCATTGTCGTTGTAGTCGTTATTGTCACTTCCATAGCTTCTCTCATCTCCGTCGTGATGCTCGTTGGAGTCTTGGTTGTTGTACGAGCTCCTATGCTGTTGCCGCTGAGGAGGGGAGTGATAACTTGAGCTCCGAGGTCGCTCATTGTAGTTCACATTGTAGGATGATGGAGGGCTCCGATACTCATGGTAGTAGCTCTGCGGTGGATTGTTTGATTCATAGTACTGCGGACCAGAGTCATATGAATGACTGTAGGAAACTGGACGCTGAGTCGCGGAATACGAGTAAGCCTGTCGTTTCCCATGAGGTCGAGATTCCTGAGCTTCCAGTGGGTGATCATTGATATTTCCTATACTTGTAACAAACAGATTAGGTGCTTAAAAGTCATTTTATTTTTTAAAATTGTCAAGAATTTTCGTAAACGTTGTGAGCAACGTGATGATTAAATGTTTACCAGTTCCATTCTTAGCTGAACGATAAGCCACTGCAGGCTTTATCTTCCCTTTGGCTGGACCACCTCCTTGCGCCACGTCACTGTATATAAGGATTGTACACAAAACGGCACAAAGACTTGGGAACATTGTGTTTGACTTCATATTTTCCACAAGAATATGAAATAATTTCGAACTCTCATAAAAATGACGTGTTGAGTGTATCAAATCCAATGGTAAAAAGAGCAGACCCCGATTTCTTGCTGGCTTGCCCAACTTTTTAAATGTGTTCCATTGGGTGCGCATACACAGCGATTTATCCCAAGACCTCTCGATTGTGTTCTTCAATTCTTTTTATAGCATTTGTGACAAATCACATTGATTACATGTCGAAACTGTGTTAGATTACTCGCTCCTTGTAGTTTCTCACATTTTTTTTTCAAAGTACACATATCTTTACGGTGAAACCAAGCATATCCACGGATGGTTTAAGATCGAGATTCGTCATGTCACAACCCATAAGCCTGTGGTTTGGCTTAAGCATACAAGCTTAAGGGATATAAAACAGTAAGCGTTTTTAAACCGTGATGGGGGGAGTGATGATGATGCGTGAAAAAGTTTTTAGGTGTTACCGAAGACCATCCTCTTGGTTTTTGGTGATCATGCACCGCACAAAGCTGTAAAATTAGGTTTCACTTTCTGTCAGTTTTTATGCTTGTTCGATACACTGGTTTTTAAACTTATCAAATAGTTAACCAAATCTCTCTCTTAAATCACTCTTGCATAATTCGTAACAACTTGACTGTTTACACAGTTCTTCCAAATCTCAGTGTGGTCTACAAAATTGTAGAAAAGTTAACATCAAATGTACCCATGATTTTTCAATTCTTTTATGTCTGTTTCAACTCTAGCTCCAACATCAAGCATGATTAGATGAAGAAAAGTGCAAAATCATTTTTAAAATGTTCAAACCTATATAATGACAGTGCACTGTTTCGGAATTTATTACAAATTCATTATCATATATATGTTGCACCTAGTTTGCCAGGCTTTTTTGGTTAAGCATCAGTAAATTTGTGGTTGAATGCCAAACACCTGAATGAAGAAAAGTGAAAACTGAATTGAGTCCTGGTTGAGGTTCAGTAAGCACCTGCGCGTATTCCTTTGATTATAATTTCAATGTTGGTAAATAAAGTGTAATCATTTGCGCTACTTGCGTAAAGCTCCAGAAATTGTGGATTGTCATTCTTTAAAAAATTTCAGCGACTCTCGTAATCTTGTTGGAGTTGATCAAACTCATCTACACATTTAATAGTGTCACGAAGTTAGTTGTGTGTGACAGACAGGAATCGCACTTGAGAAGAGCCGTTTTATTTGTACTTGCATGCTTTCATTTATTTGCCAGTTTGTCTACATTCCGATCATTGTTAACTCATTAACTTCCAACTGTGTGTATGAATGCCTACTTCCTACTACGTTTGCGGTATTTGATTAAGACCGTAATTGTTATTTCCTACCTTCCGAAATAAAATTAGCACGACTAAGGCAAAGGCAACGTCGCGGTAGACTTACACGGAGCTTCTTCATTTAAAGCCAACATGCATATTGTTGCAATTGATGGGAGCGAGTTCGTGAAGTAATTAAAGAGACCGTGCATAAATTAGCATAACTTCTGCAACAAAATGCTCACTCGAGGCAAGCAATTGTTAATACAAATTATGGTCTTCTTGAGTACATTTACATTAAAATATTTACTCTTAGTAAAATATCAACGTTTGCTGGGAACGTGAAATCATGTTTCTGTCTCTTTATGTATTATCCCTGTATATGTATGTATGTACATAATATGTATGTATAATATATTTTGCAATTGTATTTAATTGCAAACACTTCCTTGTCATCGTGACCTTCGACGGCCAAGTCGTATTGTCAGAGTTATATCATAGTCGCATGTCATAGTAGTACTCTTCAGGATTGCCGACGTCAGACAAATCGGCCAATGTTGGCAGTGGCTTATCTGTAGAAGTTGGAACCTCCTTAGTCCTGCCACTGAGTCCACTCTGAATTTTATCTTTAATCCAGTCCGGCACATCTACTTGATGCGCGCCACACACTAGCCAAGAGAACGGATTTTTGTTGCTTTCCGCTTCACGCCGGTAGTCATCCAACATTTTGTCAACAGGAGATTCCTGGATACACTTAAAGGGCTTTCCTTGCTCAGCGTAGGACACCAAGCTGCAGTCCGTGCCAGCCAACATTTTCAGGACCATTATCCACGAACCAAACAGGTTATCTAATGGATAGGAAAGATTGATACTGAATGCCCTCGTGATAACCCACAATCCTCGGAGGAAGATGTCCGATATAACTGGATGCGATTGGATTGTTTCAATCAGCGAGATAACCCACCCCTTTTCAGGTGCCTTTTTGCACAACGGATTGTGGTATAATGACGGAAACATTTCTTGTTCCGCTAGTTCAGCCTCTGCTGCAGATTGCGCGGAGGCGATAATTGGTTTCATTAGCTCAAACTCCGTTCCTCCCGCAAACTTGATCAAATTAGTGAATAAGGCGAGTGGGGCATTTTTGATGAACTCAATGTGGATTGGCTCGAGAGGAATGGAGAATCCCAAATTGGTCAGGAATCCTTGAAGCGAGTTGTCATTCACGGATTTCTTGAGCACTGTAGGAATGGTGTCGTAGACACTTCCAAATGTCGGGCAAATGTGCCTGGCAAAGGTCCTGAAGATGTATATCAGGCGGAAGAGGAATTTTGTGTTATCTTGAGCCAGGTTTAAACTCACGTAGCAGTTGGCAATGCACTCCAGATATTTAAAAGGCATGTTTGAGCACAATGCAAGCTTTTTGATGCATTCCAAGTTTGGTCGAAGCTGACGGAGCTGTTCGTCAGCCCTTTGGTACGTGACTAGGGCATCTTGGCGTTCAATGTCGAGTTTCTCAAAGGTTCTCCCATCAATTTGGCGCTTACTCCAGAAGAGTTTCGACGAAGTCCGTACTTTGTGTTTATCTTTGGCGGAGGTATTATTTCTGACGGTGAAGTCTGCAGGTTTCTTATCTTCAGCTTTAGACGAAAGGGGCAAACTGAAGCCTTTGCCTCCCCAAAGTAGTCGCTGCCTGTCTGAGGAACGAAAAAGAGATCGGGCACATCAGTTTTTTAAGGAATCTTTAACGTATCTTTTGAGATTTGTTTACAGTATTTAGAATCTTTATATGAACCAACCAAATTCCTTGTCTTTTGCGACAAATTGTTCACGTAAGGTTAGTGGTGACTTTGCTATTGGTTGAACCCATTTCTTCCACTCGGTCAAGTTGGGCTGCTGGACGTCAATACGAAATCCAGTATTGATTTTTGGATTCCAGGCATTGCTTTGATAAATGTCATCAGAAACTTCACCAAAAATGCCTATGAAGGATAATGAGGAAACAGGAGGACACATTTGAATTACAAAATTCGATTTGATTAATACGTAAAATATTCTCACTCGAATTCAACGAGGGTGATAAACCGTTTAAAAAATAAAATACTGTATTGTAGGGTAAATGGTTAAATTAATTGAAAGCGACCTGCACGAGGTACTAGGGACATTACTTTGCACCACTTAAAGTCAGATGATGAAGCGTCTAAAGAAAAACCAGTTCATTCGAAAAGCTGAGCTAGTTGTACACTTTTCGTTTATGGAGAGTAAATGTCTTTCAGTGTTGGCGAAAAGACATTAAATGTCAACACTTTTTTAATTTTTCTGACATTTAACAAATATGTGTGTGCGATGTGAGTAATCGGACAGGAGCAATTAATTTTTTAGGATGCAGTAATATATCAAGCACTCTTTCTGAAGGTTGGTACTAAAGTAGCCACCGAAATTGGAATAGACTTACCCGAAGTAGTAATAATACTGATGACCAGAATTTGTATATTTACAAATACGGATGGCTTAGGAAACTTAGACATGTTTGGTAATATTATTCAAAGAGTAGATGCAAAGACACAGACAAAGTTATGATTGTAAAAAGTGATGGCGAATTTTGAAATTTTTGTTTATTTGACTTTCTCATCTTGTCAAACTGCCAACTATGAAAGCAGATACAGTCGAGGAGTCAAGCATTGTTTTATGGCATTCCAGGAAATATTTGTCTTAAACAATTGGGATATAAAAGTGGTTGCAAAGTTGCAACTACCTATATCTTCTTGTGCGGTAACCCTTGAGCTTTAAAATGAACGCATGGCACAAGTACATGTTTTTTCTTTTAACAACTAACAACCCATCAACAACCAGTAATGTCAGCATATTGACTTTTTTCGATTTTTTATATACCAGAAAATTTGGGGTAGCTTTTGGTGGGGACCGTAATCGTTTTTTAGAACCAAGAGGACGATTGGGAAGGGTAAAAAAGTTTTGTGTAACATGTAAAAAATGACTTTTCATGCTCTCCATCGCCCTGGTAGGTTGAATCCATAAAAAGGGTGTGTGGCTATAGTGGTTCGGTTCAACATCATTGAATGAGCTGATTTTTTATCACTTATTCCGGAGAAAGGGTTCAGCCCACAAAAAACACAGTTTTTATTTGATTTATCTAAAATGCTTTAACACCTTTCATATGTTCAAAAGTGTTATTTATACAGATCCACAAGTGGGTTTATTGATAGAGGCTTGGTCCTTGATTATGACACTTTTCTGACGGATTACACGATGGTATTGATTGATGACTGAGCAAATTCAAAAGGCTATTATCCAGCCAAATTTTGTCGTTTTATTGATCTGACTGTGTCCTTTGTAGTTGAGCATGCCTTACTACATACACATTTTTAAACTTCAATCTACAAATTACTTCTACAATTCACATCTATTAATACTATATTGTTACCACCAATTCCAGATTTTAAAGTTGAAAATTAGCTTACTGAAGTTTGACTGCATCTATTCTTCAAAATATACGAGAGTACCCAAGGTTCTAAATCAGTGTAACTATAAGCTACTAACTCATAACGTACGTTATTCAAAATCTGTATATTAAAACTACTTTAATATTATATAATAATGTAGTTTTAATATACATGTTAGAAATCTTGGGACGAACAAAGGAAGAACGCTGTGTCAGCGTGCCCCCTCATCGATGGATTTGGAGAGAGCCAAGTTTGAAAAAGTCGGTGTGGTGGAGGTACGGGGCCCAGAACGAGTTTGGACAGGAATGGGAGAGAGAAAGTTCTGGAATTCTCTCAACGCAATGAAGGAAGGAGGAGGAGGACCGCATCAATCCTCAT
>JAHZMW010000222.1:0-37626 GCA_027743745.1 Alloscopus bannaensis
TTGTGTTGTGTAAGCTCAGACCACAACGTGTGAAAACGTCAACAAACCATTGCATTATGAGCAGTAAGCGAAGGTTCCTCCCTGCTTGACGCGGTCAGCACGTTCTCCGTCCAATCTCTGTCTCATTCGGCACTCTAACCGAGTTCCAAGGTAATGTCAACACATCAAAAATGCAGGTTTCAATCATATATGGACATAAGCAGTAGAAAGAATCCTTGTTTTAGCTTTCAACTCGAAGTAGGAAAAAATCCTTTCCGTGTAACACCGAGCTAACATTGGTGTTAGAGCAAAAAAAAATAGGCAAGCAAAAAAGAATGAAGGTTGCGACATTTCTGGGCAAAGACATGGTACAAAAATTAAACCGCCTGAAACTTGCCACATGTGCTATTATCTTATGCGCCAGGATTATCCCTGCGGGTTATGTCACTCCACTTCAAACACAAACTTTTTATCGAATGCAACGCTCGCAACGTAAAAACACATTGCAAACTCAGAAAGAGGCGACGACTCACTCGCTTGAGACTGTTGGCCAGACGGGAAAACTTTTCAATTATCATCTGATTTGCATTTCAAATCGAGTAATCTTGAAAACTGCTAAGTGCCTCATTTTAGGCAAACAAAGAAACCCAAAGCTCTGCACGCACACACACACTCCTACAACTCCAACGAAAACATGCATATTATTGTAGTCAGCTCATCCTCCTCCTCCTACTTCGCCATATCATACAAGCAAAAACGTGATGTGATGACGATGATCATATCATCATCATCCTCTCACTTTTTATCACTCCTCATCTGACTTACTCACGCGGACCAGAAACTGTGAAGAAAAGATACTTTTGCATTTAAGTCGGATACTGGAGCCACAATTACAATGTAGCTCATTCACAAGTTTTATTTTAATATTTTGTACTCCGCCTGACAAACATTGACAAACAATGTATTAAATTCCCTTTCTTGCTCCATTTTTAGAAAGAATGTGCTAATTGAAGGCAACAAGACACGAGAAGGGAATGCGTATAATGAGTCCCACTAAAATCTAGCAAACTGCAGAAGCCTCATGCTTAGAAGTTTATTGATAAAGTACAGCCTCATACCGAATTAATAACCGTGACGAAGAAGGCAGACTGAAAGAAGTCCGAATGAAGACAGAAGGAAAAATCGAAGTTGAATTATAGAAACGCGTAGAGAAAGCAAGCCACACTCGCAGTGGCTCTTGTGCTGTTCGTAATTATATGGTCGCATATACACACAAGGGAGTCGAACGCACGACACACGAACACACTCAAATCAAATTGATAGAATTATGTATCCGACTTGACTGAGTGGGGCATGGAAAAGAAAGCGAAGGAGCCGATCAATTTGCCATTGCGTCACTGAGCCTCATAAATAAGTCATAAAAAAGACGAGGAGAGGAGGTCTGAATAAGAGAAGAGTGCTTGTCTACTTTTTCCCTCGAAGTTTCCTTCCCAGTCTGCGCGTTTTGTCTTTAAAAATCCATCGAGTTAAAACGCGCATTGCAGTCGTCGTCACATGCCTCACTGCAAAATGCAACTAATGGACGCAATTGCTTGGAAAACGCAGAGAATTTTTTTTACACTAATTTCTTAAATCCGTTTCCCCCCATTTCATTCCGCTTTGCATTCATGTGGATAACTTTCAATTTGAATAGGACCCAAATTAGGACTTAGAGGTAATCATAAAAAGTTTGATATAAAATATAAAAGTCTGGAGGAGAGTCGACATATTTTTTGTAAAAGGAATTACCTTGAAAGTCTTCTTTTTTCAACTTTTTTAAGCTTTCCATATCATCATCCTTTAATAAAAATTTGCTTTTCAATATGCTCCACTTCTCCAGTCTTTATTATGCAAAGATGTTCCTTTTTTCGTCCTTTCATTGGCTAATCCGTTCTTTGGTAAAACGACGATTTTAATTTGGAACTTCTAGTTCTTCTTTTTTCGGGATTTTCCTTAAAATAGCAGTTAACTTTTTACTGTGTATTTACAAAACTGAAAATTTTGATAAGGCTTCCCTCCTAATTATTCTATTTTTATGGGTTTACGTCCCTTCCACTTATCTAACTAACTAGAAACTGGGAAGTCTTCCTTTGTTTGAAACTTTATTTCTCCGCTGAGTTGAGAAAGTCCCATTTTGTTAATTTGTTTATATGCATATATATTTTTTGTTTTTGAAACTTCAGTCACTTAACGACTGAAAAAGCTCAAACGAGTTTCCCCATTTCCCTCCGAGCATCACACGCACCCAGTGGGTTAAATGGTATGATTGTATGTGTAAATGTGTAATACTTTTTCTCTCCATTTTACACACTCATTTTCCAAATGACTTTTGGAGAATTTTTAATTTTCAAGGGCACTTCTCAGCTCACACTGTGTTTACTCCGTGTATCCTCTTTCATTTTTTCTTCGCTCTATTTTCCTCCTTTCTTAATCAACTTTCTTTTCTGTCTTCAACGCTCTGGAAAATTTTCTCATTCCTCTTTCCTCGCTTGCTCCATTAAGACCCGAGAAAAAGGTCTCTGAGCTCAAGTGATTTTTTTTCTCGAGAGCAGTCACATTTGCATATATATACCTCTCTTTTGCTTTCTCTCCTGATTCGGAGTAAAGACAAAAAGCGGATATACTTCACACTTCACAAGGAGCTACACATATAAAGCTGCTTTTTATAACTTTTCCTCTTTAACGTTCCCGGCTCTCGTTTCTTATTTTGCCGAGAGAAAAAGAAAGAGTAGAAAATTGTGACTTTTTGACTGCACTGCACACTCATTATGCATGCATATTCAATTAGTATGCAGTAAACTAAGGAGAAAAGCGGAAGAGCAGGGAGGCACTCTGAGAGGGTAGTGAGAAATGCCCTCTAATTCTCAGTGCGAGAGAGGCAGTCTACCATGTAATAGAACACCGCACACAGACCACGTGAATTACAATTTTACACACTCCGTCCGGACCAAGTTAACTAAAAGCATTAGCATATATACCGTCTTGCCAGAGGATCAGCTACTTGGTTCCTCTGTATAAAAAGAAGCGTTGCTCTCAAGATGATGGTTTATTCGACACCGACAGAAACACGAGTTCATCACATCACATAAATGTTGCAATAGCTAGAAAATGCGTGTGTGTAGATATGTGTGTGGATATCCGCATTGCATTATTGTGTTCCACACATAAGAGCATAATATACGTGAATATGCTTTGGTTTGTTGGGCGAGAGGGAAGCGCAAGGATTACGGCGGAAGCTGGTGTGTGGAGAATAAAAGAAAGTTCTTTTTTTCTCTCTCGTCTTACTGAGGAAAAGAAGATTTTACAAGTTGTGTGCTCTTTGACAGAAAGAAAACATTTTTATCCGGAAAGAGAAAAAACTCCGGAGAGAGAGACAGAAGCAGTGCGACACACGATGACAATGACAATATGCAAGTGTACATGTGCTTTTAAAAAGATTTGAGTAGAGAAAACTGATACACGAACGTATACATGTGGAGTTGGTGTGTGAGGCGAAGAAAGCAAAAGCTTTGTAGCGTAACCAAAGAATATTTTTGGGAAATAAAAAGAGGGAGTGAGCTCGGGAAGAGATGACATGAAGAGGAAATCTTGTTCTTTTCTTCCTTTCTGCAGGAAACAAAAAAATGCACTAAACTTTCTTCCCCTCACACATCCTTAACCTCATATACGCATGCATATCTGTTGTGTACCGCTGTGCTTCTGAAAAGTTTTCTCTTCCCATTTTATAATAATCATACAAAAGCATTGTTGGATTCCTTTGAATTCGCAAGTGTCTTGTTATTTTTAGCCGGTAAAATCTGGCCTGCAGAGAAAAACCTTTGGGTTTTTAAAGAAGAGGCACAGTGAATGACCACCGAGCGACAAATGTCACTTCTCACATACTTATGTGAAAAAGAGGCCAATATATGATACGTCATCAGACTCATTACATATTAAATTACTCGCGCTTAATACAGAACAAAAGGGACTTAAAAAAGAAAGGGAAGTTTAAATCCGTACCTTGCTTCCAGTTTCCTTCGGAGAGTCAACGGAAAATAAAGAAAAACACAATAATTCACGTTTCCCTTCCGGCAAAACCCTCTCTAAGAAAGTCGTTTTCTGTCCGGCACGGTGTGAATGAAGGATACACCACGTGTATTTGTAGGTATCTTATAAAAACGAATCACCACTCACATATTACATTACAAATGCAAACACATCCCATCCAGAACGACAATTCAATCTGTCACCGATCTTGTCTTGTTTACAAGTGCCAAAAGTGAAGCAGAGAAGCAAACAACAAACTTCATGTAATCACTTCAAACAGCATTCATTTTCACAAAGGAATCATCAACCACCTCGACTATCACACTGTCGTCGTGTGTTCCACATGAGAAAGTAATAATAAAAATGTGAGTAATCAAGAAGCATACAGATATTTTTTCACAAACTCAATTCAAAAAAGTATTGTCATGATCATGATGATCGGCGAGAACATACTCAAAAATCCGGGAGCATAACTCCTTCTTGTCTTTGCTATTCGAACACCGACAGAAAATAAAGGGGAAAAGCAGATCGGAATTTTTTTCCACTAGTTCTCACAAACACATGTGTATATCCCTTATTTGTTATACTAAGAGGGAAAAAATTCCTCACAGTCAGCTTGGATTTATGATCTTTTTTTCTCCACTAGAAAAATTTTCTCCTTTTTCTGCTCCACTAAACGTGAGCGTGTGTGTGAGTGAGTGAGTGTCTTTTTGCTAAAAGGTTGACTCTTTTTTTTTCCTAGTCGTTTCACATATCAACTCCGTATAAACTACTCCACCGTATTTTCCTTGTCGGCATGTGTCTGCCCATTATCATTTTGATGAAGACACGAGAATTTGCAACAAAATCCTAAACTCTTTTTTCTCTGTGTACTCTCTTCTTTCACAATCCCGGTCGAACAAAGCGAGAAAATACTTAGCGTAATAGAGTTCTTGTCAGGGGGACGACAACGACACAACCACCGGCATTTATTCACGACTTTATTTTTTCTGCCAGAGGGATGCCGACGTATTATTTTTAAAAAACCACATGAGTCAACAGTCACGAGAGAATGTGAGCTGGTTCTAGAGAGGAAAAAACACAGAAATATCTTTCACATTTGAACATGCACCTCCACCATCACTGGAGAAAGGGAACATATGAGAAAGTAAAAGAGTTGAGAGACGGAAAAAAACTCATTCATTCATTTCAAGTGAGAAACAAACGAGGGAGAACGAGTGACTTTGTTTTTTATTTACAAAATGGGCTTCACTTTTACTCACAAACGAGCGGAAGAGAAAGGCAGATGTGTGTTTACACACACAAACAAAGAGCAGATACGGCAACGTGTCCCTTATACTTGTCTCTCGCCATAAGTATATTCTTTGAGTGAGAGAAGGAAAAAAACTTTTTAGTCTGTAATCCAATAATACTTAAATCTTCATTTAATTGAAGTACAAATGTTTCCTCTAGCTTCCAGCACTTTACACTCGAGCAGAGACAATGGCACGCAAGAGAGTAGCACACACTCACTTGCACACATTTCTTCTCCAGCAGGGAATGCCATGCGGGAGAATAGGATTCTTTCCGTTTTGTTCTTTTGACTCGCACACACAAACACACACTTTGGAGTGAGTGCGATTTTTTACATCAAAAACAGAGTTAGGAGGAAACAGGAGAATGTGAGAGAAAGACGGAGAATGTTGGATAAAAATGTGCTTTCCCTCAGGGTTCTTGTAAGTGGATATACGCGCACAGGAGTTTCCACCTTTTTTCCTTTGATTGCACAAAGATTGAATCCGTGAAAAAAGTGGTCAGTGTTCTTACGTAATCGTCAAGTTGAGTTGATATTTTCTTGTGAATATTACTGTTGAAGGAGAAAATGACACATGTAACAACGCACTGAGCGAACACTTGCCAAAGAGATTTTGAGTAAGAGTCTACCAGAGAGGAGACCACACTGTGCTCACTGCCTACTCCACACCAGCTCCAGTTCACAACTAAAAGAGTCAAGTCAACTTCCAGAGAGAGTCCTCTCACAAACACATTCTCCTCGAACTCACTCCGTTTCCCTTCTTCACTCACTCTCTCCCCCTCTCTCCCTCTCGTTTTGCTTGGAGCACAAAAACTCGGAAACACTCTGTACTCCACAAATATGGAGTTGCTCAAATATAAGCGCAATCCGGAGACTCTGGCTCCTCACAAATAGGAGAGAGGAGGAAAAATTTTCGAGCAGAATACATACCACTATTTTATTGAATTGCAAGTGGCGAGAAAGAGAGCTGTTGGCTACTCTCTCTCTCTCACTTCGAATATTGCTTGCACACTTAAAAATATATACGTGAATATGAATTTTACTTAGTTTTTCACTCGCCAAAACTCCGTCCCCTATGCATGTGTTGACGTGTGCTGGGTTTGCAAACAACTGCAAAAGAGAGATGTTAAAGCGGATTTCTCACTTTTTTTCGAGCACGTAAAGCCATAGTGCTTTTTTTGCACCTCACCTCGTCGTACGCGGATGACTCAAGCTTTTAAAACAACGTGCTCCTTCTCCACTTGAAGCAGGAGATGTCGTCATATTACGAATCTGAGAGGATCATACGTTTTATATTGCACTCGCCGAGAGTACAAGAAACCTGTGCATGCTCACCATTGCCAGAGTTGCGTGTGTGGATGTGTTTGCAAGTGTGTTTGTTTGTGCATCTCTCAGATGATGGGCCCCAGTCTCAGCTCGGTGAGATGTGAAGTGACAAACAATTTTTTCCTTGTTTCACTTCCTCTCACAATACGTATCTCTTAAGTATAATCCTATATGATTTGGACTGCATTGCAAACTTGCTACAAAAGGTGGATGAGAGACCTATATACTTTCTATTTCAGAGAAGACAAAACTCCTTGCTTTCTCAGCTTTCTTTAGGAGCACACACATTTACAAAGATGCTGCGTGTGTACTTCTCAAGTGTCTTGAGTCCCGCAGCTAAAAAAAAGAGGCTTAGCACTGTAGCAGCATCTGTGTATTTTTAAAGAAAAAGTCCCCTGTTAGTAATGTACATGTGTGCATTTTTAAAGGAACGGAGGATATGTGATGAAAAAGGATTCATTTTTAGATATCTATTGTTACACATTTTTCCTTCCTTCTCTCCAGACTCCTGGAGACTAATCCACTTGAAAGAAGTCAGAGACTTCAGGAAGAGAAAAGTGAAGTGCCTCCTGCTCTTGAATGGTTCAGCTGGGCAACGTTTTCATGTGTGCTCAATCTCAACAGACACACACTCTCCTCATCTAAAGGTAGGCGAAAGAGTGGGAGATGAAGATGAGGATGTTGATTGTGTTGAACACATGGCAAGACACAAGTGACATGTTTTTCTTCAAACCAGAGAAAAGAGTTGGTCAGAAGAAAAAGTCTAGGATTTTTCTCTTTGTTTCGCACACGATGAAGTCACAGCAAGAAAAACAGGAGAAACTTTTTTACTACTCGAGTAGTTGAGAAGTAAAGATTGTAATGAGACAGATAGGATTGTATGTAGGAGTCTGGAGTTAAATACAGTTTCATTTTCCAACGACGAGACGCAGACCTTGCATCTGGACAGTGTTGTTCTGAAGGAGCCATTCCATTTGATCCTTTTATGAGCGTCTTATCAGACCAAATGTGTACAGGAGGTATATGAGTGTGCACGAATTTACGCTTAACTTGCTCTGAACAAAAGCACACGAGAGGAGAAAAGGGTTACACCTTTTTGTGTATCTTCCCCAGGGTACATCAAACTGCCGTTTGATGGGTGCACAGGGAGGTGTTTTGTTTTCCAGCATTAATTACTTTATGCTTTTACCCCCTTGAAAGTCGCTTCCGCTCCCTTTCAGAATCTAAAAAGTTTTCTTTTTTCCACTAGACGACTACTGAAACGGTGGAAGTGTAAATGAAAGTTTTTTGTGTATCATAATAAAATATCGTATCGTCCCCTCTGTTTCAAAAAAAAGAAACCCAATCATGCTCCAGAGAGTGTGTGAGATGAGATTTAATTTTGCAAAAAAGGGGGGCAAAAGCCCATTTCCCTTCTCCGGTTTAATTACCTTTTGTTACCTGAGAGTATACAAGAGGAGTGTGAAGAGATTGGAAAATTTTTCTCGCTCCTCTCTTTCTCCATAATAAAAACGAAGTATGCACACAGGGAGAAAAAGGAGAAAGAAGAACAAGAGAGTTTTGCTTCTCTGAAAATATGCTTTCATACTCTCGCTTGTATGCGTGAGTAATCCATTAAAAGTTCTTGTGTGAGTGAAGAGAGAGAGATGAATAAAGTGATTTAGGAGACGAAGAACGTAGAAGGGGACTGACCCAATGATTATGGGGACGATATCATCATATATGACCCTCTTTCACTGAAAAAGGAGGTGCAGCTTCAAAATGCATATTAGTCTCTACGGCGGCAGCAGACACGTTGTGAAATGGGGTAAGATACAACACTCGTCTTGTTATAGTAGGTCTCTTAACAAAAGAGATATCCTTTCTCTTTTAGATTGCCATTGTCATTGAGAACACTCGAGGAAAAATCTCTTTCTTTATCTCATACAGAGTCATCATTAATACATATAGCCAGGATGAACATAAAACGACTCAAGTAATGTCCACCAATTATTATTATGGTTTTTTATCTTCCTCCTTAACTCCGTGATAAAGAGCATCCGGCTGTGCTTTTCATAACAAGCCGTTATTTAAATTTCTATAGAGAAGCGGAGCAAATAGTAGCGGTACAGCCTAGTTTTCAAAAAAATCAGTTCAATGTCCTCCCCGTGATATTCCGATTCCTGTTTGAAGAGATATTTTCCTCGCATAATGCAATATGCTTCCGTTGCACACGTGCTGAGCGCGTTACACCATCACACATACACACCCCGAGGCCTTTCACCACTTTCATTTTCTGAGGAGGCGGACGCGACGGTGGAGGAGGTGGTAAAAAAGTAGCCAAAAAATAAGTAGACTCGTATCATCATTCTCTCTCTCTACTGGTGACGTAGTGAACGTGAAATGGGTCATGGTTTTATCTGCGTCAAGCGGTGTTGTTTCTAGGAAGGAAGGAGACGAGTCTCTGAGAAATAAAGTGCATGACACGGGTGACATACACTAGCTTCCTCAAAAACGCAGCAAGACATCGCACAACAATAATGGTTGGATCATATCCATATCCATGTGTCCTCCATCGTTGAGAGGCTACAGTGGAGTAGTTGAGAGTCGTGTGTCGTCGCGAGAAGCTTGCTGTGGTTTTCATGCTCGTTGATGATGATGATGACGATGCCATAAAATGTAAAGAGGACGAGAAATGAACGCACTTATGATTTCTTATCACTTTATGTCAACCCTTACGCGAAGGGCTTACACATGGGGAAGGAAGAAACGCGAGTGAGTCTTTTCAGACCAATAAACTTCTTCTCGTCTCGTACTTCCTAAACTTTCGTCACTTTTCTTCAAGCCGATTCCAAAGGAGAAAGACTCCTCGCGAACAAGAATAATAGGTACATGTACATACAAACTACGTATCATTATGCACATATAAAAAACTTGTAGTTTTCTCCTTCTTGCCGGTAATAACCTTTTTAACAACCCTCCACCACACAATAGCAAATGTGCATAGTCCAGAAAGAGAAAAAGTCATTTTTTGATATTTGATACATATATAGAGAGATTTTTTACGTGCTTGCAGTATGGTGCAATGGTTGCAATAAATTTTGACAAAAAAGGAATAACTTTTATTTCCTCCTTTCTCTCTCTCACGCCAGGAGAAGCAATTGCAAGTAAAATATTTTTATCTGAGGAAAAAAAGTAGAATCGCACGAGCTGAGGAGTAGTGGAGCTCACGCAGTGGGGAAGAAAGAGTGAAGACAATGATACACATATACGGATCGTCGCATATCGTGTTTAGCCTCGTTATGTCGTATGATATCACATTATTATTACATTTTTCCCCGAAATATCTTCCCAAGAAATCTCGGTCTTCTTGATACAAGCAATAATAGACATTAGTGAGAGAGATGTGTGTGTCTCAATATATAAAATGTAATTTCTTTATTTGTGAGGTTTCTCGCCCTGTATATAAATTATCCCCCACGTTTCACCACACACTCGCACATCTCTCTCTGTCTGTATCTCATGGAAGAATGAGCACAAATTTCCCCTCTTTAGCTCTAAATATGTGTGGATGTGGATGCGGCTCCATTCCGTGGTTTTCCCATTACATGTACAAGAAACATTTTAAAGCAGAAGCCATCTGAGGATCGGAAAAGGAGACCAAAGAGAGAGAAAGCAGATATGAAATTTCAAAATTTTCTCTAAACCCATCTTTTCACTATTTACGCATTCCCGGTGGTGATGGTGTGGCGATGAAGGAGCGGAGGGTACAAGACAGAGAATGCATACAAAATTTTCACCACTTTCTCAAAAGGGAGAAGCTGACTAAAGGGAGGGAAAGGATAAAGAGAGATGAGAGCGAGTTTAGCTTCGAAATCAAAAAGAGATGTAGAGACCACGTAAACGTTGTTTTATCCCAAATGCGACAGGGAATATATATAAATACACTCCGTGTTTGTACTCCTCTCAGCCCACATTTGCAGACGATGATGATGTTGATGTCAGTGAGTTATGTAAAATGTGAGTAAAGCTCTCTCTCTCCCTGTTGTCATCATCATCATCATTGAGAGATGATGCCTTCTCCGTGTGAGTCGTCCTCTTTTCTTTCTGCCTCACTCTCATCCATCGTTATCGTCTCCCTTTTCTTCATTTCTGTGTTTGCTCAATTACAATCCATTTCATATCATTTGGGGGCCTATTCACAGCGCCCAGTCTGCCGTGTGCGAGAGAGTATTTTTTTGTGAAGTGAGCTGAAAAGAAGCTTTTCGGAGTGAAGAACAACTCGAAGGAGAGAGCACACACACTGTTCTTCTTCCACAATTGCACACCAACATGAGAGCACACAGGGAGACACAGAAAAAGACAAGTGGAGAAGTGTGTTCTTGTCGACGACTGAGAATAAGGCGACGTCGAGAGAGGCGAGAGTGAAGTTGAAGTGAGGAAAAAGAGAAATAGAAGAGAAAGATGTAAAGGGAGAAGCCGAAAGGGATAACCATAAACAGGGAGGGAAAATAGATAGGGCGACTTAAGAGTTATGAGAGTTGCGATACGGAATGCATGTGGAGGAGGTAGGTGATATGGAGGGTGCGGAGGAGAGTATACACAGAAATATGGAGCCCGTATCATTTTCTCCTTTTTTCTGCTTCATCACCGAAGGAAAAATAGCACTGCTTCAGAGAAAGACGTACAACTTCTTTGAGAAATATTTCGAGAAGAACAGAAAATAGCAGCAGTCGCGCCGCAAGATTTCTTTTTACATGATGTGAAACACGGGGAAAATACGTCTTCACTCCATATTACTTACCACTTTGGTGTTCTTGTTATCAACCACAAGTGAGTGAGCTGAAAGTACACTGGAATACTCCACTACTACATCTTTTTTTCCTCCACAATCTCTCAAGAGTCCCTTTTTGTGTTCAGCATGTGCCTCACACTCACAACAACCGAGAAACACACATATTTCCCTTAAAACACAACGACGACACAACCACTCCTCCTTCACTGGAGGAGAGTTGTGTCCTTCGTCTTTCCTTCCTTTCTTGAAGAACTCGAAGAAGAAAATAAATGCAACGATAATGATGATGATGATGCTTATGGGCTCCTTTTTCCTCATGACGGCGGTCACAATGATGATGATGATGATGGAAGCACAAAAGGGGGTAAAAACAGGATGTATAAAAGGAAGAGAGAAAAAATGGAGTTAGTGTCGAGTGTGTTGGGGGCTGCTCGAGGAGGAGATGAGGGGAAAAACATTTTTTAAGAAACCGTACAGCTGCTTTACACATGAGAGTGATAAGGGACTGTGTTGTGGGGAAAGGAAGAAAGAGACAAGAAAATTACAATGAGGAGGAAGGAAAGGAGGAAACTCGAGACGCTCAAATTCCACTTGAATCTTTATTTTGAAAAAAAGCTTGCCCTCCATTCGCCATGTTTGTATGAATTTGGAAATTATCGATGAAATCTCGAAAGAAATATGAAGTGCACTTGAAAAAACACGAGTAATCGTTATGATGATTTTGATCTTCAAACAAACTTAAGAGGTGGGTGCGAGTTTGTGTGTGCTTCGGGATTGCTACTTAAACTTGGAGAGATTTCCAAAGAAGTGAAAGTGAGTCAATTTTTTGAGGACTTTTAAAAGATAAATGCAGCTGCACTTTAGGTTTATTATTTTCGAATCCCTCGCGGACTCCTGTTGTTTTCATTACGAGTCGTTTCTGGTGAAGAGAAAGTTCGAGAGAGAGCTTTACTGTTGGAGTGCAGACCTGGTGAAGTGGGATACAGACTGGAGGAGGGATAAGTAGACTGGAAACAAGGGAAAGATGGATAGGTTTCAGTTACAACGGTGATGGAACATGGTAAAAATATTAGAGAATGAAAAAGTGCATACATCCCTCAAAGTCATCATAGTTGATCGTATAAAGTGGAGGAGGATCGTTCTTGCCACAAAATATACTCTCTCTCACTCCTGCACAAGAGCGAACAAGACAACGTAACCAGCTTTTCCTAATTCTAAGAGAGGGAAAAGAGGCTTGTCAAATTTGACAGTTTCGATCATCTCCTTTATTACTCAAATACGAAGGAGTCGAGAGTTATTATATGAGAAATAACTTTCACTGGCGAGTAGCGATCACGTTTACACAGTTAAATGTATGGCTGAGGGGGAAAGAAGCAGTCATGAGGGAAGAGTACATTATTCAAGTATGTATGGGAATTCGAACGGACACTGGCGAAACACGCTTAAAACAATCGTCATCATCAGCAGCATTCTCAATTTATGTATTTTTAAACATTTAGAGCGAATTTATATTGTACAAATGTAATATGGGTAAGTTCTGAAAATCTCATGAAACAACGTAGTAAACCATTAGTAAACAGTGTCCTTTACAATAATGTTCATCATTTGTACTATCGATTATGTATGAGGTTTATAGGTTGACGTAAAAAATCTTGTTTTCCAACTCTTTCTCTGACGTCATCCATATAACCATCTCGAAACCGTTCATACACAAGAAAATGCAATGAGCATAATAATAAATGATTGACTATTGTGTATTTGTAATGGATAAGACGTATTGATGCTATTCAAAGATCCTCTCTCTTCTCTCCAATAAGTATTATTCTGAAGCAAACAAACAGTGTGTCTGTTTGCCTTACTACCACACATCACTATCACATAAACCTAGAACAAAACTTTGTAGGCTTGGTCTCTGCAACGATCCTGAAAATTCTTTTACCACTTCCCCTTCCTTCCGTGTTGCTTTTTTGTAGCCATTCTTCAATTACTCCGTCAAAGAGAAAAAATGGTCGAAGGACAAGAAGGGATAACGTTGTTGTTCGTTGCTACACCCTGTCGTGTGGTGTATCATGGATACAAAGTACTCGGAGCTTCCCCTTATTTTCCTCCACTTCTCCGTCGACGAGTTGAGAGAAAATCAACCTTTCGATTCGAAACTCATCCTTTTTTCCTTTCTCTCTCTCCACTGCTGTCACTCAAACAGTGAGTAAGTGAGAGGATGCGTGGTCTTGCATGTTGCATGACTTTCACTTACTTAATTCACTCTCCATTCTTGCTCAGACTTCTCTCCCCAGGTTGTGAGTGTGTGCAATCGCGAAGCATGACGTATGACTAGACTTTTTCTGGAAAAACCCCAAACTTTCAAGTCAGGGCAGTCAGGTCCTTGGTGACAATGGATAAAGGCTGGGGATTTACTTCAGAAATACCCACGTCGCACTTGAAACTTGTGCAATCATAAAAAGGAACATGGTTTTGCATGACATATCTCTCCTCTACCCTTTACCAGCCTTTTCCGCCGTCGCCACCGCCACTCTCTTCTCCTGAAAGACACATGGACAGCTACGGAGAAAGGAGAGGCTTTATGATGTCATTGTCATCGTCACAAAAGCACAACATGATGTGACGATTTCTCCCTCTTCCTCCTCCCCCTTCAAAAGTAAAGTTTCTCTTTTTGCTGTTGTACTGTGTGTGCACTGATACATAAAAAATGTGTGTTTGCTTTGACAAAAAGTTGTTACACACACAATGTGAATAAACTTGTGGAGCTCGTTCATGGAAAGTTTTTGTTACACTGTGAATAGTCTATATAGAAGTCGAAGAAAAAACAAATTTTTACAAATAAGCGGCTCATATTGTACAGGTTTATGTATATTTTTCCATGTTCCATCATTACTCAAGCAAATTAGCTTCGTCCTCAACCATTTTTCCCCAAAAAAAACCTTTTCCCCGTCTGCCAGACCCAAGTGATCATTCAAAATTAGTTTAATTCGCTCCCATTGAAAATTATGCGAACACGTGTGTATCGTGTATGCTTTACAGCACCGCTAACTACAAAACTTGAATCCTAAATGTGTTTCTCTTGTTGGAGAAATAAAATTGCTCACTACAAAATTTACTTCAATTCGTCCAAACTTTCAAATGCAGACGAGAAAGCAAATGATGTTGGTGAAGACGAACACTTTTTCTTCACTTTTTTCTGCCTTTTGCCAAGTTTTTACAGATTAAAAAGAAGAAGAAACCTGCTTCCCCTACCAAGTTAAAGAATGAAATATTATGAAAATGCCTGAAAGAAGGAAGAAGAGAGGGAAAGATGGAAAAATGTTTTCGTGTATCTTGTCCCCTCTTCAAGATTTTTTTGCTTAAAAGCCATTATATTGCACCACCAGTGCAGCCAATCTATCACGATAAATTTTTCCCTCTTTATGTTCTCCCCCTTTTTTCGTGTTTTCTACTACTTTGTATAACAACATGCAACGTGATACGAAGATAGTACTTTTTTTAAAAAAAAAGGAAAGTGCATTCACAGTGAAAAGTTGGCACAGCAGTGCATTTGTGTATAAAAGATAATAATGCGGATGACGATGATGACGATGAGAATGATATGGAGGAAAAACAGGGTCCCTTCAATACTTCACCTTTACAGCCATTCATCTTGTGCCTTTCTCT
This sequence comes from Alloscopus bannaensis, assembly GCA_027743745.1. Taxonomy (NCBI): domain Eukaryota; kingdom Metazoa; phylum Arthropoda; class Collembola; order Entomobryomorpha; family Entomobryidae; genus Alloscopus; species Alloscopus bannaensis. The sequence continues at coordinate 15,105 of JAHZMW010000222.1, forward strand.
GTAATGCGTACTCGACTACAGAGCGTCTATCGTTTTCTGGGGGTAGAAAATCAAGGAAAGATGTAAAGTTTCTCTCAAGCCCTGACAGAAGCCTATTTTGTCAAGTTATTTATTTGCCTGGAATGATTTGTGCATTTATTAGATTGGAGGCACAAACACACATTTATCTCCTGCGTGTCGAGCTCCTCGTTCCTCAGCCGCCTTTTGTTTCTACGCTCTCATATGTGCATGTGTAGAGCAAATATGGACTGACTGAACACATACGACTCTTTCGACTCTTGAGTAAGACTTTGTGAGAGGGACTACTCAATAAGGGAGAACACGCTCGAAAAACAGTTTTGTGTTCAATAAAATAAATCTTGTTTCACATTCCAAGTATTTACTGGAATTAGCTGGTGCTACGAGCGGCAAGAGAGTGTGCACTTGAAAGAGAAAGTTGTCACAAGATGTGATTATATTTTCACTTGCAAAAAACAAGGGAGTGTGCCCCACCACCACGACCATCACCACACCACCTCGGCCCACCTTTGATTTTCCTCGTGCAAAATGCATATATCCTTGTGTGACGCTCTTGTGTTTTCTCTTTGCGGTGGAGAGCCTATTTACTCGTCGAGGCTTATTGTGTTTGTGTGTTTAAATGTGGAAATGTCAGAAACAAGTTGTGTCTCTCTCTCATTTCTCCTCTCATAAGCGATACCGCTTGATACACACTTTCCCTATCTACTACTCCCAAACCAGTCAAAATGATCACATTGAATTTATACTCGTCTTTTGTGTATGTTGCCTCACTCACTGACGTGTTGTTCACATAAACTAAATATTGGATCGAGAGAGAGAGAGAGAAAACTCTGATGAAGTGCAAAATGTATTTTTTCAAAAAAAAATCCAGGGCTTTTTCCAAAGGATCTCACTTTCTCTCTGCTCAAGTGAAACAGTTGTGATTCTCCACAAGAGAGCTTTGACTTTGACAAACTGCTCCTAACCTCAACCATCCGAGGGTAGCATATATATCTTGAAAATTTTCATTCACATCCTCCCTCTCTCGACTCACTTGACACAGAGACTCTACACAAAAATACAGTTGAAAGAATTTTCTTACTGAACAACACCAGCCAAATATAATAAGCCTAGTTGCTGGACAAAATGCAGTTAACAATATATAAGCTCTCTCTCTCTCTTATTGTAGACCATACGAAGAAGGTGGCAAAAGCGCATTGTTTTCCACCGAGTTCCTATTTCTCTCTCACACACTCCATTTTGTTTTGTACGGTTTCAAGAGAAAGAGGCTGGTCGTCTAAGCGGTTTAAGATCTGAGGAGTCAACTTGAATCTATATTTATATGAATGGAGCGAGAGAATGTGAATGAAAGAGTGCAAAAGTGTAGACAAAAACTTTTCCAACACACAAAACACCACCAACAATGATGCACATTCAGCTCTCTCCGCATGCCGTGCAAATAATGCGGAATGAAATGAGGCTCTTCTACATCCAAGACAAGAGAGGGGAAAGAGAAAATGAGGGGCATAAAAGGTATAAAAAATTTTGTTTACGTCAAATACTACCCCGGCAGAGTTATAGATAGAAGAGAAGTTGAGAAGGCGGAAAGAGAGGGGGCTTGCCAAAAGTATTTTGTGATCATCATGTTGAGGTATTATATTCCCTTTTAGTACCGCACATACAAACATCACATCACATATTCTTGTATTGTTTTCAAAAGTTAGACACTCTGTCTTGCTCTCGCTGCGAAAATTTGTGCAAACGCCAACCTCGACTCGGAAAGGATGAATAGCTGTACGGGAATAAAAGGGAAATGAGGAAGGAGCGAGTGAGGTTTCCCGTGCAAAATAGCTTGGGTCGTAATTAACACTAACAATACCTTGAAAACCATAAACACTCCCATAGAAGGCTGAAGAGAGAGAGAGGGAGAGAGAAAGGTGGCTTTCTCCCTTTTGGAAAAGTTTGTCATGAAAAAGTTTTCTCACTTTCGTAAGTAGTCTTCTCTCTCATCTGTGTTTGAGTAATGGTCGTTAGTTTTGCAGAGGAAGAGAGGAAAGCTGAACAAATATCACGAAAAACACAATACCTCACTCTCATAATGCTATACACGCCCATTATTATTATGCAAATAATATGTCCTGTGTGCTTCAAAAGGGAGGCGATAGACACAAAAGTTGATTGCCTTATAGTTTCGCATATGACTTTAATAAGTTGAACATGAACGAAGGGAGAAAGTGAGTGCGTCTTGATAAATGAATGGGGAAAGGGAAAGAAGAGGAAGAGGATTAGTTGGAAGAAAAGTTGTTGCGACGAGTATTTTGGAATACGTAATTATAAGAGCGATACACACCGACAGAGTGCGATGAGTGTACAACAACGGAGAAAGTGAGAGGGGATGCCGCATGGATGTGGTAATAGATATACACTTTTGAAGGAAATTGTAAGTAATTATATCGAAAGTATGCAAATGTCAAGGAAAGCAGTCTGTACAAAATCAATACCTTGGCTGAAGAGAAAATTGTATGAAGATAATGATTCATCGTTTGAAGTAAAGGTTTTTTTTTGTTTCACGTGTTTGCCACCTGACTCTCACACTGGAAATGCGTTTCTAACTGTGACTCCCTGACTTTGACTTGATGGATGTGTGAGACTCCTTTTTTGTCGTGTTTCACAAGCCCGTGACCACTTCACACACTAGCTCTCTGTACTAGCAGAGAGAAAGTCACTCGGCTATACAGAGCGTCCCCAAAAGGTTACACTTGAGAGGGGATTCGTCATCATGAATTACTGGGAAAACAGGGGAACGGAACACAGTCACACATGTAATTTTTACCAGGGAAAGTGAGTGTGTTGTAGCTTCTCTACACAAAATGTGTTTTTCTCTTGACTTGAAGCATTTTTTTTGCCACCATGTACCCCACTACTATTGCACACTCCATTTCGAAATTTTCCGTTTTTTACTCTGCGGACCAAGAGAGAAAATAGGGAAAAGACAGTGACTGAGGGTTGAGCAAGGAAAATGCAATTTGTTCTCAGTTAGTCAAGTGGGTTGAAAAATCATCAGATCACACCAACCGAGAAATTATTTCACTTGGGGCACCAAACCAAGCTGATCCATTCTTTTTTTCAGACACACACACACACAAGAACATCTCAAAAAACCAGACCAAGTGCCAAGCATATTCCTTTTTCTGGAGTTTTCCCGAACAGATACAGGCAGCAATGTGGCTCAAAAAAATCTAATAGTTATGAAAATTTATATCCAGTTTCCTTTGCTAAAGCTGTAAAAACTTATTTTTTTAAATAGGAAGATTGTTTAATGCGCCGCGTGCTGCACATTCTCTGATCAGCACATGTTGATAACCCTTGAGAGAAATGTGCAATATGCAATTCAACATTTTTCTTCCCACCAGCGACTTTTCTCCGCTAGTTCGACTCTTTACTCACATTAGCAGAAGCTCCTAGCAAATTACGCGAGGTACGTATTTGAATTAACCCGAGAGTCACAAAAGTGCACTGTTTTCCCTCAGAGGTAATGTTTACTGCCTATCATCACGCCATGTGAGAAACGTGGATACGTAGAACAAAAGTCCTTATCTCTCCTCTCTCTACTCTGTAGTGTCTCTCCTACCCTTAGAAAAAAGTTAAGCTCTCTCTCTGAGATGAGATGAGGTGGAGTACATGAGGCATGAGAATAGTAAAAGCGTGTGAGTCAAGCTATAAAAAACCTCAAATAGTATCAAGCCAACGAAATGGAAACCAAACTAATGTTGTGTGTTAAGCCCCTGATGACAAAATATATATACTGCACTAGAAGAGCAGCCGCTCTTTGCTTTTTATAGTGACCCATCCTCAGGATGATGTGAAAAGAGAGAAATAGAGAAAAAACGACATTATCGTTTTTTTGTATGGACAAAAAGTGGAGGTCCTCGTGAAGAGAGAGCGAAAGATATTCCAAGTCAATACTCATTTTTTTTACGCCATTTCCAATTACTTACCCTCACATAGTCTTTGGCCAAGATTTCCCTCTTCCATTTTATTCATTTCATTGACTATGAAGTTGACTACGGTTGTGTACACAAGGAGGATATGTATGCGATGCGTTGTGATTTAATGGAAAAAAGTGGATACGTCTTCTCTCCGCTACACTCGCTCCCTTTCATTTTTATCTCATGCACAATCAAACAGATTTTTTGTCATCCCAAAGTCATTCATCTTACGGAGAAAGGAGCGAGCGAAAGGGAGCTGTTGCTTTCCCCATTTCCATTAAAACTCTCTCAAACACTCGCATACCATACGAAGAGGGAGAGAGGGCTCCAGTGATGGTGTGTTTGCTTGAAAATAAAATTCCAATCGACACTCCATCCCACACACACGCACCAAAGCAAGATATATTCATAGAAAAACACAAGGGCGTACATACACAATTTGCTGTTTCTCTCGTTCATTGTGGTAGCTCCCTCGTTTTAATCTCACCAGTCCATTCCATCTTGATCCGATTCATTTGACCTTTGGGATGTGAGAAATGAATAGAGATTTTTACTACCACACTGTTCAACGTGGATCCCGGTGAAGATCCACTTTCCTCTTGTGCACGCGTGTTTAAGAGGTAGGGCAACCTCCAAAGGTAGTTTTTCTCTCTTCAGAAAATGGAGAGGAATAGAAATCATTGTTTATTATTGCGCCTTGGCTAAAGGCCCATTCTCTTAAATTACTATTTACGGTAATGAGTTGGTGATGGTGGCAGTCGAAAAGTGTGGTGTCTGCCTGCGGTGGCAAGAGAGACGACCATCCGACCTCTCCTCGTGTCATTCCATTATTCTTTTGCGGCAAGCCAAAAAACCAAAAACATCTCGTATCTTTATGTGAAAGAACAGAATCTCTTAAAGACAATAGGAATTTGGTGTCAGTCTTTTGTTCTCGCAACGAAATGAATCTCTCGGCCGTTTGCGAGCTCTCATCAATGAGACACAGGGAAGGTGAAAAGGTGTTTTCCCCAAGTGTGTGGCGGAATAGATGAAAACAAATTTTTGAACTGGAACAAAAAGTAACTTTGTAGCCTCAGAGCTCACACAATCGTTCATTCAACGCTGCCACCTTTTACACCGATATAAATCTGACGGAGAGTAGGTAGAGTCACATGCACATTTTATATTTTCTAAACAAACCCAAATAATAAATGCTCTGAAATTTTGAGACGCACAGCGTGCTCAACACATTCACTAATTATTACAGTCATCTTTCGCCTTTTCAAGAGAAGTAGGGCACATGGAAATAGCAGCACTGTGTGATGATATTGATTTAAAAGACGCCCAAAAACTCCACCTTTTCCCTCTCTTACACTGACGCTTCTCCACACTCTTCGCAGCTCCACATCCTTTCCATTTCCTTCGACAGCGGAAACCCACCACCATAATATACCGTATATCTTTATATATAAAGCTGTAATTTAATTGGGTTTTAGTGAAGTCCGGATTTTCGTCAGTCTATCCAAAAGCTTCCTCGTATGCACCCCCTTTTCCCCTTACCGAAGTCACAGGATTAGCTAGATTTCATCCATATCGTCTCAGCTTCTTTGGCTGCTCACAGACGAAGACAGTTATAATCATATAGTTTCCCATATTTTTGAGAACGTCAACCAAAAAGGAAACATGTTCAACAGGAGGCGGCAGCAATAGAGCAGCAGCACACACGGCACTATGTGATTCTTGACATAATTAGCATTTAATTGACTTTCCCCTCCGCTTTCTCCTTTTCTCACTGATGACGATGACGATAGGCGCACAACATTTTGACTCGTGTGATCACCACGATGATGATGATGACGGCATAATATCGTGAGTTTTCTGACTACATGGCACACATGTTCCACCTTTCTCCCGCACCACCATGCTGTCCTCGACTTCCTCCCTTTTTAATTCCTTTCTCGACGAGAGTCTTGACTTCAAAGGGACTTTCTCTGTTCTGGGCTCCATTCGCTCAGTTAATCTTACCATCGTTCCCGTCGCTTTCAATTCCTGGTAACACATGCACACAAAAAACATTTACTTTTCTGTTTTCTCTCCTGCTCTAGACGCAATTTATAGTGCGTCTCTTGGGGAGGGGAATATTATATTCTAAGGTCATTCCGGGTGACTTCATACTTTGTAAGACGATCTGATTAAGCACAAAGTAAATCATTGCGAGAAGCTGGTGCAGAGCCTTTCTCGCTTCCTCAACATTGTCTTCACACAGATTCGTCGAGCATTTCAAATGGAAATGCAGAGAACAGAAATTCTCACAGGACTAACGAAATTTTGTGTGAACGCAGAAAAGAGTACGGAGTGCCTAAACCTTCCTACATCCCGTCACACTTTTTTCTCACTGTTCCACTTATTGTCAGCTTTCATTGTGCATTCGTACTGAACAATCTCCATATGGTTGTATCGAATTTGGCGTTAAAGCGATCGGTGATTAGTGAGAGGGAAAATCACTTTTTTAAGCGAGTTCCATTTGTACTTGCTTGTAGATCTGGTCACAACCTTTCGATTATGACAGCCAACCAGCTAGTTGAAAACTGCCATGGTTTAATTGTAAGTGTTCTAGCAATTTTTGATTAATTAGCGATAGGTTCAAGTTACAAATTTTCAAGATTCAACGTAAATTGCAGCTATATATAGAGCCAGAAGCAACGTAAATGCTGGTTTAACAGCGTGATCTCAACAGAATTGGTATTCCCTATGCCAAAAAGGGATTTGTAAATGACTTTCAAGGTCACATTAAATCCGGAAGTTCATTGTCAACCATATCCTATTTTCAGTTTCCTAATGCTCTTACTTCCCTCGCGTTGAGACCCTGGCTTTATGCCCTTTTATTTTTCCTTTATGTCAACTCATTCTCTGTAGTAACAAAAAGGACGTTCAAGTTCAAGGTTGGATTTACATACGAAAGGGTCGGCGCGGACAGACTGAGAGCGACAAAAAATATTGACAAAAGAAGCAATTAAGTCTTGTTGAATTTAATTAAGTCTGCCACCGCCCGTCTCTCTCAATTCAAAGGACAAAATCCATTCTCTCCATTCTTTTCTTGTGGATCGATATACACGAGCGAAAGGGAAAATTCCAAAAGCGAGGGGTGTTAGCGGAAGACACCAAAAACGCGTCCTACAATGGATGTCCTGTTGATTCATTTTGTCACAGTAGTTCAATACGTGTGTGTACACTCATTACGGATTGACTGCATAGCGGCAATAATCATTACTGACGTGTGCACATGCACTGAACATTGTATCTACGCACCCAATCTATTCGTCTCTCGCTGCTCGAAATAATGAGTCATAAAGTGAAGTCTCTTCCCTCAAGAAAGAGAGAGTGAATTGCAGTGGTGGTGAGTGGAAGAGCCGGGATGAAATATGACAGTGACAGCGAAAACGATGTGTTGCTCAATGCATAAATCTCTGTACGGAACGAATCAGAAAGGGGAGAGAAAAAAATACGAGAGAAAGCGACTTGTTTTGGAGTTCGTGCACTCTAATAAAAGTACAACAAAGTTTTTTTTTCCAAAGCTTCAAAAATAATTAGATGACACACGACACAAGCGATACTGTCTTTTTTCTATCTCTCGAAATGAGGATGCCATTGATTTGATAAGGGAGAAGGAGTGAAAAGGGGGCGAGAGCATACATAAAAATATCCATGCTGAAACTAATTAGTTTTCGATGCCAAGATGCGAGCATCACGAGACTGCTTCCGAATTCCTTATTGAATGCTGATAATGAATAGCGGAAAAAATCTGGGATACATTTAGCAGGAAAGAATAGTATGTTTTGACAAGGGGTTCTGGAGAACAGCACACAGCGGTTGAGGCAGTCACAGAGAACAAAATGATTGGGATTCCATTGAATGTGGTTTACTGTGAAAATTCCACTTGTTGAAAACTGAAACTGTCTCTGTAATTTTGCGACAGCACGTTAGTTTTAGGGATTCAATAGATGTACTTCGCGTATGCACTTACAAGGTCAAAGAGGCTCGTGACCTTTTCAGTTGTACCAAAACATTTTCAATTTGAGATTCGTTAGAGGATTGCATTTGAAGTTTGATAACTTTTGTACTTAGCGTTTAGTCATGTGTGACAGAGAAATCTCGTTTTTGCAATATGTCGTCTTTAGAGTCTTTAATTGAACAAAGACATTGTAAGCTTTTTACAACGCCAGTCTTTCAGCTGCTTGCATTTTTTAAATTCATGAAATACTTTCCTCCCAAGTTTCCGTCTTTAAAAATGTAATCTTCCACGCAGCGTTTTTTCTTTGAAGTTGCTACCCACATCTTGCCACACCCTTAGCCATTTTTTCAGGGGGAAATGATAATCACTCTCAAGCTATTTATTTTCATCGCTAAACATCCTATTTATTTTCTATCCACCTTTGAAACCTTATTCTTAGGTACGAAATGAGTTTTGCCCCTTATGCACATTGTCTCTTTTCATTTTTTTGGCTTCACTTAAATTTTGACAAAAACGCAACTGAAATCATAGACTTCAATATATCATCATGTTTTTTAAAACTCAAGTGCTAAAATATAAGATACAAAAACAGCAGACATTCTTGAATCTTAAAAAAAAGTTTCAAGCACACACGCCTCATTCCTAAAAGCTGCTCAAGTGCGCATTCATCTTCAAGTTAAACACTTGGCTGGGCTTTGCTCAAAAGCATTTCTCGAGACTTCTTCCAAACAGCATTTTTAGGAGATATCTTTCGCATATCACCAACCCAGAAAGACGCGTGCCCCGAAATGCCTTTTACATTGCACTCAACTCTTTCTATTGAAATGGACCAGAGACTCTCGGCAGAACAAGCGGAGCTTGCATCATCACGAAAACCAGTACACAAAAAAATCAACTCAATTGATTAATTCTAACGTACAAGGATCCGGTTAAATGCCCATTTATTTCCTCGAGAGAAAACAGATCTTCTTTTCACTCTCTTTTATCAACGTGTATAGACACAGACGCACACTAGAAAGCGAATGTGTCAAGCCAAAGCGCGAGAGGAGACTTATGCTCTCAAAAGTCTTTACCGTATGATTTATAGTTGGCATAATGTACTCCACCACCACGTCACACCATATCGCACCCGGCCAAAAACCTTTTTTGTACTTACCCATTGTCTCCTTTCTCTGTCTCTCTCTTCCGAGTCTCTCTAATCTGTTCTTTACTTGATTTGCTAAAAAGGTTTTTTTTTCAAAACGCAACAGCTGAAAATTTCTTGTCGTCTCTATATTATGTATATGCTTAAGCGATTGTTTACTTTGCATTTTTCTTCTTTTGGCTCCAGCTCAATCCTTCAAAAACTTTTTGATTTAAGGTTAAGTGTTAGCAAATCCGGTCGTGGATGACGGCTCAATCGAGACCGTCTTTCGCTTCTTGCTTTTTTTATTGAGAGCTCACTCATACTTTGTCCGCTTTTTTAAATCTCTTTTTGTTCTCAGAGGTCTGCTCCGTAGTAATGGTCGAACATCCCCCATTCGCAGATAGTTTGAAGGTTTTATTTTTTGTTACATGGCTTTTAGGCTTAATCATCAATGCAAAGGAGATCGAAAAAATGACGCCAACGGGAAGAGATGTTAAATGGGAAAGCGATTTTTGGGAGGAGAAAGGCGACGCGTTTGAAAATGGACTTTTTATGAATCTTTCACATTCATTGTACCTATAACGTCCTCTCTTCCTGTAATCCGTTTGATACATATTGAGAATTAAGCCTATTTTAGCTGATGCAGCGGAGCCTCTCTGAGCTTATGAATTATGACTTAATGGAAGCAGCCTCCCCGAAAAAATCTATGAGATAATTCTCATGGTTTGTGTGTGTATGTGCTTGTTGTCAAACAAAAGTGAGATGGCTTTAATTATGAAAAGGTTGCTGCTCACGATAGAAAATGGCATATTCGTGTTGTTTAGACTTTTAGAAAGGAACACACACACGCCATGACACATGGGTGGTGGCAGGCAACTTTTCTTTCATGACTGATATCATGTTATTAGCGAACATATCTTGTTTACTCAAGTGTACACCGGCTCTCAGCATCTCTACGTCGAAAAGTAATATAACGAATCACACATAGAGAAAGGGAGTCCATTCATTACGTTTTATTTCTCAAAGGTGCATAAGGTTTTGTCACATCCTAGAGGAAAATATACTTATAATATTACACTGTGAGAAAACGCTTTTTTCGTACTTTTTCTACGTTGTGTCCTATGTATAGGTGACCTTTTGGAGTGAACTCCGCAAGCACAAAAATTGTTCAACTACTTCTGTGTAACCAAAAAGCAAGAAGAATAAAGCGGTATCTTCTCTCACTCGCTCTGCGGCTTGTTCGCAGCAGAAGCTGTCGACTATTATGACGAATGGTGAAATGAGATAATGACAGAACACTCGTCAAAGAAAAGAGGTCTCCTCTCGCTCTTTCCTGAAATCGGACACTTCTCCATTCTTTCAAGCAGACAGATGATGACATATGGCCGAGAAAAGTTGGAAAAATTACATTCTCTTACACAGTCTCTCTCTCTATCTTTTTCCGACAGAAAAATCTCATTAAAACTAGGTTAACGTTAAGTGAATAAGGAAAAGACGCGCACAGGGCAAGTGTATCAAGAGAAAATAGACATATAGCTCTCACCTCTTGTAAAACAGTATATTGCAGAAAATACAAAGAAACCATTAACCACTTCTTTCTACCTTCTTTTCTTTTAAGCTATATACTCAGCGCGGCGGAATTCACACTGGCATATTTTTTGTGTTGAGATGCATTCCACTGGCAAAAATCGTTTGAGCGATGATGTAGAGAAATGCGTGCTATTTCCCAATGAAAATAATGATATTTCCTCTGCTCCACACTCTTCACTCGTCTTCCCTTTCTCTTTATTCCATTGGAAAGAGGCATTACGAGTGATCCAAATTTTACACGTGTATTTCAACTCCATTTTTTCTCCTTCACTTCAACTGTACATTGAGAGAAGGCATGTTTCTATTTTTCTCTCTGCCTGCCACCTTCTTGGCTCGATGCAGGGGATATGGATTTTATCTTTCTATAGATTATGTGTGTCAGAATGAGTGAATAAATTCATCCATTAGCACACACAGAGCGCACAAAACTCCTTTATAAAGGAGGCTGATTCAGTTGAGCGCAGTTGGCGGTGGTGCATTCAAAGCGAGCTGAGAGTGAGAAATGCCTTTGTGTATACGATTTCCCTTCATTCTCCACCCGCAGAAAGAGACGGTTTGATACATGATCCCGAACTTGTTCACACCATCATCACCACACACCGGAAGCTCGCGTTGGAAGGTGTACACATCACAAAAATGCACACACATACAATAAGGCTCGCACCAACTTTTCAGGAGAGGTGGCAACGAAGGAGATGGTGGTGTGTGAAGAGCCTGTCAAAAAAGTCGAAGGCAGAAAGTGACTGACTCTTTAGTCGAGAGAGTGAGGTGATTGATTAATGAAAACCTTTCCCCTGCAATGTTCCATTGGTAGTTAGTCATTTTTCAGAGTTCCGAGAGCCACGCCACACACAGGCGGACAAACCTTCTCGTCACGTCACCACGATCAAAGATCATTACGAAATGTGCGAACATATTGTATTATGCACTTTTCTGTATTTATCGACTGAACGTCTGGAAAATCGGGGTTGAAACTTTTTAACAAAAAATCAATAATAAAATACATTCGCGTTTGATTTTCAATTGCATCACAATTATTACGTCATGCCACAAGGGAAAAATACATACAAGTTTTGTAAATGTTAGAGAAAACTAAAGGGGATATATTTTTCATTTCAAATGTACTCCACGTTTTCCAACTACTCTCGTAGTTTGAGCGAGGACAAAAGTCAAAAGTGCATTCATCAAATATCTTCTTGTTCATTCTATAGGTGATAGGAGATAACTTCCAAAAAATGGACATCTCGAGTAAGTGTACACTCTGCTGTAGTGATAGTTTTTCCTCCGTCAAAAGAAAATGTTTTTATAAGATCTGTTGGAAAAGTTTCCCCTTACGTAAGCATAATATCTCTGAAGAGATGTGGAAACTCCCCCAAGGATAAGATGCGTTGTCACAACCTTTGAGGTAGAAAAAGACAAAGTGTAAAAAAGGGGAAAGTTTTTATGCTGAGGATTAGTTACCATTTATGGGAGAAGTAGTATTTTTTTCTTTTATCTTTCACCTTTCTCTCTCCCGATGTCGAACATTGCAAAGGAGGGCGGAGGGTGAAGGCCAGTGAAAGGTGCTCAGAAGCGGGAATAAAAAGATTCTAGATTTTTTCGTGGTGGGAAGAGGAATGAAAAAATCTAAAGAAAAGCAAGTTCGGAGGGCTTTTTGGAGGCGATGTTGGTAAAGGAAGGGTGAACAAACTCAGGTAAACTCCGGTCTTCAAAAAACAAGAACTCGACGATTTTACGTTGGGTAGCTTTACCTGACCAGTTGCAACAATGATTAGGCCAACAATTAACGTTAGGGTCGTAGTGTGACAGAAACGGTTATTGTCAAGATCGCATAGATGCAAAATGTGACCATCTCAATAACGTCGACCAACGCACTTATCGTTAGCCGAAAGGCATGAGTTCAAGAAACAGGAAAACTTTTAGAATTTTCATAGTATTTATTGTTACAACTTTGCCTGTCGTCACACACGCATAACTCTCGGCTTTCGTCACAAAATCTTTCGGCTCAAGAAGAGCAAGAAAACTTGCCAAGAGTTTTCCTACTACTATTCTCATGTTACCACATTTATATCTCACTATTACAATTGAGACAAAACCGCCGCCAAAGACAGGCCTTCCTTTTTAGTCAAGACAAAAAAGTTACAAGTTGGACAAATTTATGGGAGCAACGTGATTCCGAAAGTAAAAAAGTTTTTTACACTTTTTCTCCAAGTGAGCTGAAGAAAAAGTCGACAGAGTCACTCCCGTCATCATACATGTCCCCGGATACAAAAAACTGAGAAAAAGAGCAGAGAGTCAAAAAGAACTTTGCTCTCATTGTCATTGTCATAGCCTTACACATGGTCGCAGGAAAAAAAATTCTTGATCTTACTCATGTATGCACTAACTGATGTAAGCTCTAAGGAGTAGGAGGAAAACCTAATATCTCAACTTTTTTCGTTTCAGTCCGTGTCTTTTTCCCGTGTTATTACCACACTCTTAGAAACCAAGTAATAATAATATTTGCAGCTATTACGGGATTCATTTTGAGAGACTTTGGTAAGAAAGCATGTAACAACCTGTGATATGAAGAGGGGAAAGGAATTGTGGAGAAAAACTTTTTTCCTCCCTCTCTCCGTTTGCGGGATTTCATCTTGATATACATTTCACTTTCCTGGTCCTTCTTCCCATTTCCCTAGATCACCAATAGTTTTTTTTTCGCACAAGAAGTCAATAAGTTTGTTGCTGTCACTTTGTCTCCCAAACGCAGTCCCCTATTGGTCTCCCCATCGTGGCATATCTTTGTCCCAAATGATTTTACATTTGACAAGCCTTTTGTTGTAATCACGACAATCTGTATTTTTATACACTTCGCCAAGCAAATGGGTACGATCAGGTAGGCACGCACATAAACACACACGCGTACCAAATTATGTGAACACGATATTATGTGTGCCAAATGTGGTCAGGACGCTTACCTAAATTCTGCTACTAATTTGCTCACGTCTCCCCAGTCACTGTAGGACACACTCATCTATTAGCATAGGCGTTCTTCTTGTAAATTCCCACAACCTTCATTTTAGACATATTGTCATCAGCCAGTGAGTATCCTTCTTGTCTTCATGTTTTTGTACAAGTTTTTGGAAGTTTTATTACTCAACGTGGGCACACTCTCGCTCACACATCTAATGTTATATGGGGAACCGGTCACATTAAGTTTTTGACATTGGCAAGGTTGCCAATTATGAAGGTAAGAGACAAAATATGAGCTTGACTAGAGTTGCTGCGAGTAAGGACCGTACCTACATAAGCATCCACACCTTTTGTGTTGGCCTCCGTTCATTGTTCCCTTGCACTGTCAAGGCTGCGCAGAGCGGATCCTTCTAGGCTACTCGCATAGGCCACTCAAGAGATATGCGTGAAAGTGATACATGCCACTCATCACCACACAGATAAAACAAGCCAAAGATTTTCAAGAGACTAAAGACAACAAAGGAGGATTCTCGTTTTGCATTGAAAAAATATTAACACACTCTTCTACGCACATTTTGAGCCCATTACACTGCTGTTGCAACCATGTTGTATTTTTATTAACTTAATTTAAAATGCATATTATTTAATGGCAGTTCTATGAACTTGCTCCATACATAATCATCTTATCATGATTCACACCTTTATCTCTTACCTTAACTTTGGTCCAATGTACTTGTGGTTTTGCTTTGAAAGGATGCATTTGCATACAGAAATTTCAATGTCAGCTTGTCGCAACTTTGAAATTATTATCACTTTTTTACTCAATCCTTCTCCGTTTAAGAGCATTTAAAAAACACACTATCAAGTGCTATTATTAAGAGCATTTCGAAAAGTGTGGATTGGCCAATGAAATGTTTACATTCGTTCAAAAGGGGAAGTGTCTTTGTATATAAACACGTATAGAAATGTGCGATGCGCGTCTACAAACTTTTTGTTTTTGTTGACACATCAAAAGTGGCGTGATAAAATGATGTGGTTTTTCATTGCATCAGGTTTATGGTCAATTCATACATTGCATTTTCGTATTTTCAATTGCAAAACCGTACTTAATGAAGCCGAAAGCGTTACAATTATTGGATAACAATGGAGTTCACTTAATTGAGTTGAGGCAGATGAAATGTGATTATTTCATTAAACGTGTATTGACATTGTCTACGAGGGAGAGTTGGTTGACTGGAAAAAATTCTTTTCAAGTGAGCAGCGGAAGTTTTTTGTTGAGAAACTATCTGTAAATAGAAGCGCCACACATGACTGCACATGAGAGAATTTTTGCAACAATGGTAATTGCTGTTTTTCGTTTAGAAAAGAAGATTTAACTTCTGTTATGAGTTATTAGGGGGTACTCTTCTACTGAAGAAGCATAGCCTTCTTAACTCAAGTGTGCGCACGTTGACCTTCAGCAGGAGTAGACAAAATAAAGGATATGTATTATGTGATCATGATGACGATAAGAGCTCAAGTTAAGCAGAAGAGAGAATGTAGTTGAGATTTTTTGGAGGATACTGTATGATTCCTTTTCTCATAAATAAGTGAAGCAAAACATTGGCTTTTTGTTGTTTTGCACACGTGAACATTCCATCAAAAAGTAGGGTTGCTCTTTGTGAGCACGTTCATATTGCATTCCGTATCGTTCGCCACAAAGTCGACTTCTTTTAAAAAAAGGACAAATGCCAATAATTGATAATATGCATTCTCTCTTCTGCTTCTCTTTACTCAAGGCGCACGCACATGATTTCCATTATAGCTTGTATATGCTGACTGCTAGACGATTATTGATATTTAAAAGCCCTATGATTTTTTTTAAATGAACGGCTTTGATTGTTTTCCTGATGGACGAGTTTACGCTCCGCTTCCTTGTTGAATTGTTTTTCTGCCATATTCCTTAACTAACCCTGTCCCACATTTTGCAAAGGGCGACAGCAATAAAGTCAATGCGCTGATTGGAATAAAATTATATACAAATGTCCAAACAAAAGGCTTTTACCGCTTGTTAGTGCACGTTTTAAATGCACAAACTTGTAAAATGTACAACTACTCGATCAATATTACATGAGAGTGAGAAAGATTTTTTTGACAAGCATTGAGCTCATGGCTTGTTGATTTATCTTGGACACTTTTTTTATTTCCTCACTTCTGTACACACACGCGTAAATAATAAAAAATCGAGTCAAAGGAGCTTGCAAACACACAGGCAAAGCCGTTGGTTACAACAAAATATTGCGTAATTTTTTCTGCCGAGTTTTCCAGAAAACCGGACAAAAACATTGGCGAGGAGTTTGAAACACAAAACGGAGCTCGCACGTATACAACTATTAAAATTAAACAAATGATGTATCTCGTTTTTCCACTTCTCATCCGTTTGCCTTGAACTCAACTGTTAAACCTCTGGCTGTGAAGAAGAACGATGAGAACTTTGTGCTAAGCACCTAACAGCCTCACTCAGTAATATGGAGTTCGACTGTAAATCAGCAGAAAGAGAAATTTGCAAAGGAAGATGAATGTGATCGGCTCTAATTTGATTTATTGTGTTTCTGTGTCTAATATGTACAAGTGTGAACACAAAAGTCTTGAGAGTATTGTTTTTGAAACGCGAGTTGATCCATTTCCCAAGACCTGATTTATTTTTTCCTCCATTGCTCCGCCATAGCACCTACATTTTTAATAGGATCGAAAATGGAGTATCGAATGTAGAGCAATTTGTTTTTCACAAGCGAAGAGAATTTTTGGTACAATCTGTAGATTAGATGATCTCACATTCCATGGGCAGCAACAATTAACCCATTCACTTTTTGACACTCCCTTTTTAGCACACCTTAACACTCATCAAACACTGAGTAATTACGTGCGCTCATTTTAGCACACTTGCTCGTAGACCTCATAATCAACCTAAAAGAAAATAGGAAACTCGTGTATTTTAAAAATAACCTGAAGGACAGTGGATAACTCTTTTGTGATTATGTGCAAACTACTATTTCTCCTAGAAGAATTCAGCCTGTGTCGCTGTATCCACGTCCATTTCGTTGCTTATAAAATCATAGTAATTACTTGGAGAGGCAGTCATTTTGATGCGAGTGGAAAACCGTGAGTCGGTTAATTGTGCGTTTGCATGCATTGCCTTTGTAGCACAGGATGTTTCGATGGACTCAGTGAACATTAGAGACATATTCAGTTGCCGACAAAAATGTCAAAGTCTAATGGAAAATTGTAGGTTTCGATTTGTAAACGGGGAAATTAAATTACATAGTATCAACAGACACGCAAAACGGAACGAGGTAAGTCAAAAATTATAAATGCCTTTCGGCCCCGTCTCCTGCAAAGCACACACTGCAAAACTTGAGAAGAGTGATTATTCTTCTCATTAATAAATAACAATAGATTTCGAAAACTAATCTGAGGATTAACAAAATTCAGCAAAACTTAAGCGAGAATGATGTACGCAAGGTGTAAATCAAATGTCAAAAACCTGATTTATCTTGCATGCTTTGATTGGCTTTGCGTCAAAGTCAAAGTCTGGGCGTTTTTTTGTGATTTTGTCAAAATACGTGTATTTGTGTGAAACGAGGGACTACTGCAATCATAAAGAATCAAAGTGGAAGAATATTGCGTATGAGGCTGAAATTGCAATTTTTTACAAGAAAAGCGAACGAACGAGGCTCAACTCAATGCGTGTCATATAATATGGCATTTGGGCTTAAAGACGTTGACGAAACCATGTCGTACTAAATACATAGAAAATCAGAATTTGCGTCTTGCATATCAGTACTTAACCAGAGAATGTTCATCATCAGAAGAGTTTAGCAATCTTCGTCCCATACGCGATTATCAATTTACTTGATTACTGTTACTGTAACTCTTGATGCAGAGAACCTTTGTATATTTGCATTTACACAGTTCTTACGAAGATGCATAGTATAAGCAGTATGCTTTGTGATAGACAAGTGGAGTCTCGACTCAAGGAATGGACAACGCTTTTTGCTTTTGTATATCAGCACAGGCTAAACAACACAGGTACATAGGTTTACTAAAAAGATTTGCAAGGCAAAATGCATGTTACACAATTCCGTACAGAAGGCATAAACAGAACGCTGCTTTTTTGTTAGCTTCATGCACTATGCCTCTGACATAGCAATTTGCAGGGATACGAGACAATCATCATAATATGTGCCTGATTTTCTGCCTGTGCTTTTCTGTCTTGAAGAGGACAACCCTGTGAAGTGGACATCTTACTGTGATTTAAATGAAAAAAAAGAAGTAATGTGTAATTTTTGTGTGATGAGCATTGGTTTATAATTCCTTTCGACGCTTATCATCAAACGGTATGAATGGTATGATGCTCCCACTGAAAAACAGACGTATTCGCGGCATGTGAATGCGTAATGTGCTTAGTCCAATAACATGATGTAGTAGAATGTGATGATGATTATAGGTATAAACGTTGACTGCACATGTATCGGAGAAATAATGATTGAGACTTCACATTTTTAAGGGCAACAAAGGGAATCCTTTTTCTCAGAGGCTTGTCACCATCACCCAGTCACTCATCTGGTAGACCATTCATTCACCAACAACACGATTTGCCCGCTGAGACTTCTTTTGAGCTTCAGTGCATTGAGGTTGCGTGTGGCAATTTGTCAAATGTGACACCAATTGTGACCATCGTCGTGATCGTGGAGGGTTAGGAGCGACTGAGACAGCGAGTCGACAATTTTCAAGTTCAGCCCATCATTCTTTTAAATGAGATCTCGTTGATAAACAATCGTATGCATTTGTTGGATTGCTTATCCAATGACGCGATTGTATTGGTTAGACCAGTTCTTCGTAGTAGTGGTGGTTCCGACATATTTACAGCCTTTGAGGCAAACGGATTTTTAGCTAGAGTGCACCTAAAGCTGGAACAAAACCTGTTGCTGGAGTTTTTCCCACCGTACAAGCGGACTGGATTGTGTAATTCCGCGGAGACCGGAAGCTTTGCTTCGCCGCATCGGTATATAGGCTTTTAAATATGTGAACCAACAGCGATGTGAAAACAAGCCTGTTAAAAAATTATCTCTGTGAGTCAGCTAAAAAAATACCAATAAGCATCTAAAGATATGTACTTTAAGTAATTGGAATGTGTATTTGAAAGACTCATGAGAAGGAAGACGTTATAGCTGGTAATAATTTGCAAACAAATTTTCACACACGTGTGAGAACCTTTCTACTCTTTGCATCTGATCAAACTCTGGCTGACGATATGTTCCATCAGTATCTGTCATTAGAGACACGAAGCGCATGTGAAGACGTTATAGCTGGTAATAATTTGCAAACAAATTTTCACACACGTGTGAGAACCTTTCTACTCTTTGCATCTGATCAAACTCTGGCTGACGATATGTTCCATCAGTATCTGTCATTAGTGACACGAAGCGCATGTGAAGCCTAATAGTTGAAAAAGTGTGCTTTTTAATTAACACATCTCCTACGACTATGCACATGATAGAGTAGTAAGTATGTTTATTATTACAAGAATGTTTCTCTGATTCTCGCAGTGTACTTGTTCGGAAAGAAGTGCTTCAGTGACACTATCAGTGGCTTAACCTCCAGAGCGTGAGAAAATCGTCCATGTTTCTCCCTCTCTCTCACTGAGAAATATCCTGTAGTTTTTCTCCAATCTATTATATTAACTAGAGTGTGTAACCTCTTATCCTATATATCAAAATGGTTTACGCAAACTCCCACGTAATCAACATGGAGAAGTTGAGGAGGCATGAGCAGGTAAAACGAAGCCTCTTGTTTCTCAAATTTTGTGAAAATATTTTGTTTGCATAAGTTTTTGAAGTGATTCTAATTAAAATTTAAAAAAAAAACTTGGGTCCCTAGATGGTGGACGACCTTCGGGATGTCTTCCTCACAGGCCGCACGAAAGATGTCAACTTTCGTCTCAAGCAGCTCAAAAACCTGCTTCGTCTATACAGAGAGAACGGGGAGAGATTCATCGACGCGCTGGAGAAGGACTTGAGGAAGCCTGTCCTCGAAGCAAAGTTGTTTGAGCATTCCTTTCTCGTGGCGGATGTCAAATTCGCCATCAAGAATCTCAGGAAATGGACCAATGCGCAGACACTGCCGACATATGTGCTCAATGTTTCGGACAACGCGTGGTACAGGCATGAGCCGTACGGAGTGGTACGTTTTATCAATGAAGAATCTGTGCAAAAATATTTTTAAAATACGCCAATAAAACAATATTTTAAATGTGTCCGTCACTTCAGACGCTGATATTCGGCAGCGTTGGTGGCAGAGCTCGTTCCTAAATACCTAGACTCCAGTTGCTTCAGAGTTGTTACAGGTTTGTCACAATCAATCTTCCTAGCAGTGGACATTATTTAGTATTGCTGTATCTGCTTTATTTAAAGACTGTGATGATCACCACAAAAATTACAGGTCCTCCTGAAGTTGCTCAAGAACTGCTCCTGGAAAAATGGGACTTTGTGTTCTACACTGGTTCCACCACCATTGGGAAGTTGGTGTACTCAGCAGCGGCCAAAATGCTCACTCCCGTTTGCCTTGAACTTGGTGGGAAAAGGTTGACAAAAAATATCCACATTTTCGCTTTTTAAACAAACAAAAATATTTGTGTTTCAATATTGATTGACGTTACATTCAACATTGTTCACGCTGATGACCATGGATGCGTTTGCTCTTCACAATGAAGCTATTGAGTAATGCTTCGATTTTTTGTCCACGTTTAGTCCTGTGTACATTGATAGGACGGCAGACATGAACAAAACGGCTCAGCGAATTATTTGGGGGAAGTGCGTGAATTTAGGTAAGTTTTTATGCAATAAAAACTCAACTTGCAGGCCGGTTTTTTTGTCAGAGATCTAACTCGCCATTTTGACTTCCTTTACTGACTCAAGGTCAAACATGCATATCTCCGGACTATATACATGTGCTCAAAAGAGGTGGAAGATGCATTCGTCAAAGAGTGTCATGATGTATTCTTCGAGTTTTATGGCTCAGACTTGCAGCGGAACAAGGATTTGGCGAGGATTGTGAACAAAAAGCATTTTTACCGACTTCAGCGATATTTACAAGCTACCAAAGGTAGCATTGCCTACGGAGGGGACAGCGATGAGAAGGAGTTGTGGATTGAGCCAACCGTTTTAGGTTGATATGAATACACACAACTCGTTATTGCCCTTGAAGAGCTTATTACTAGAAAATTATTGAACAAGTTTTGCTTTTTAATGAATAGTTGGAGTCGACCCAGATGAGCCGATTATGAGTGAGGAAATCTTCGGTCCAATCCTGCCCATCGTTCGCGTCCATTCTGACGATGAAGCAATCAGGCTTTATTAACCGCAGGTGACTGAAAACAAAAGGCGCGAGAACAGTTGCGAATTAACAGGTTTTATGTAGCAAGTGAAACTACAAATGAATTTTTTCTGTTTCCGTTACACAGGCCAAAGCCGTTGGCCCTGTACATCTTCACCAATGACACAAAAGTGTCCAAGAAAATCATAAAATACACCAACAGTGGGAGCGTGGCAGTGAACGACTGTTTATACCAATCCGCAAGTATGCTTAGCATTCCCATTTCACACCAAGTTTTGTTATTGGAGTAAACTATAATTCTCTGAATTTTTGCTGGCACAGTTCACGAGTTACCATTCGGAGGCGTTGGCGATTCCGGAATCGGCCAGTACCACGGGCTCTTTGGCTTCCAAACGTTTAGCAGGCCGAGAGCAGTTTTGGAACGGACATTTTCCCTGTTGGAGTACTGGACAACATTCAAGGTGCGCAATCCCCCGTACCTCCAGATCCGGCAAAAAGTGATGGAGTTTGCCACGGAACACGCCGACATGTTTTATGTGAGCGTGTGGCCATACATTTCGTACCTGGCCGTGTTCGTCCTCGGTCTCCTCGTCATGTTTGGAGCTCAACGGACGCTCCATTTTTAATTCACTTGTTTTTAAAAAGCACCACACGCAAGTTAAGCATGTAAATAATTATGAAAATTAAACTTATGCGACACTTCGATACAAATGAAAGCTGAATTACATAATTGTAAGCCAAAATGTGAAGTATTGAAATGATTGACATAATCTTCTGAGTTGATCAGTACAGTTGTACTTTATGATCCAATCTCTTCCAAGTAGAGACAATTAGTTCGTATTCATTTCGACGAACAAGAGTTATGCCCAGGTTCTAGCATGATACACATAATAATTTTAATAATAATACAGCTTTGGTGCCACCTCTGCCACACCGACACCACACCACGGGATGCATTATGTTCAACAATCAATGATAATGAGATTAATTGCTGCACAGATAATGTCATTCAGGTGAAGTCGTCGACACACACTCAAACACTGGTAAAAGTGTTTGCGCCTGATTGGTTGTCTCACAACGGCTTCACCCAAAGTATTATGTGAAACGATGTTAATCGTTGAGGCTGGCAATGCGTTTTCCCTTGTGCTGGTTTCCGACTGATATATGGTATAATTTGCACATAATGTTTAGGATTAACTTTTCACGCTAATCACGCACTCGCTGACAGCTCCTGTGTGACAATTACATCGACCGTCTCCGATTCTCCAAAACTGACTCACATTATGCGGAGTTTTCTATGTAACACAGGCATATCATTTAACATTTTGACATCTTTTTCTATTTATCACTGCTCTGCCTCTCTCAGATTGTTCTTCGAAAGGTGTCAAATCAATGGGCACATTATGCGTACTAAGCCACAAACAACACTGCTATATTTGACTCAAATAATTTGAGTCACGAAGATGAAGGATGATAAGTCAATAATAGCCTCGTTTGTAATGT
>JAHZMW010000223.1:0-27216 GCA_027743745.1 Alloscopus bannaensis
CTTCCGAACATATAATGTGCTCCTAAAAGTTGGCCACAGAAAAACGGATCTGTTAACAAAAAGTAACTTTGTAACGCCACTATTTTGTGATAATATGATAGGGTTAGTCATGCACTTTTACACGGACATTGGATATAGTTACCTTTCAATGGCACGTTTCGCGACAATGGAGATGACACGATTGGAAAAGCACTATCTTCTGGTCCAGTATTGTTATCTAATGAGCTGCTTAAAATTGTGTCGGTTTCCTAACGTCAAATATATAAATCGAACGTTAACTTAACTTGACTGACAACGTTCTTCTACAACAGAGTTATATAGATTTTTGGGTAGTTTCAAGGCATTTATTTGGAAGCTTAGCGAATAGGCCATTATTACTTGTAATAATGTAATAATTAAAAAAATGTTCAGCTTCATTGTGAGTTGCAGTTCAGTTCTCTATCTCAGGGCAAGTTTATTGTGATCAAATATATACTTGCTTGTAGAGTTCGACGGCAGATAAAGTCACACTGAGACGAGGAAAACGATGTAACATTTAAATTCATAGGAATTTGGAATTTAACCGTAGGGACCAAAAAATAGCAACACTTGTCATTGAATAACAAAATCTATCACAATTTATGTTTACTGTAAGTAAGTAATTCATTCAGCAATTTCTGCACTTCCTGAACCGTATATTTAATACCTGCTATTTTGTTACAAATCAATCTGCAGTGTTTACACGGCACAGACAGCGTCTCTGAAAATTATGCAAAAACGTAGCATAAAAACTTCGACACAGTATAGTTTGAGACTCGATTTCTCAGGAAGTATGCATATCGATATGTAGCTATAATTACCCGACCTGTGGTATAAAATGTATTCAATTGAAGCAACACTGCGACAACTGCTAATCACTCATTTGGGTTTTAGTTACTATTATTATGCCTAGAAAAGATGTTAACATATTGCGGTCGTTCATGTGTAATTTACAATCGAAAGCCGCATGACACTATATAAAAGCATAATCTTCGCATCTGCTGCGTTGTTGCAACCCTAGAATTTCGACAGGGAAGTTTTCATTAGCTTATAAAAATATCTGCATTCGATTGGTAAACCAAGCATTTCATTAAGACTGAACCAAGTTTGCAAACAAACGCTATCAAACACGCTGCGCATCTAAAGTGAAGAGAATACATCGACTAAAGTCTTTCAATAAGTATGAAACCGAAGTGGCACTTGTGAGATATGCAATTTGCCTCTCTTATTGTAGCGCTAGCACACAGTACTCCAATTTTATTGTCCCTCACATCAAGCGAGTTTGGAGGTCCGACGACTGTGGTCCACCGAGAGAAAGGAGTGAAAATGACCAAAAACAGAAAGACGGAGACGACTCCTACCCCATTTACTTTGTAAAACACTACAAAAGGGCAGAACACGCGGATGGACGATTTTAAAGCTTCGGATTAGAACTGCGCAGAGGCAGAAGCCGGTCATGGACTACAAGATTTCTCATAGTTGCTTGAAGAGAGCAGATACCAGAGACTCTTACAAGGTATTTCTATGTGTGGAGTCACCCGTGAGGAATTCATCATTGAACGAGAGTGTAATGAATGTGATGAGCTTGTTGTTAGTGGTGGTCACTCCTTGATGAAATACTGATATCAGTAATTTATTCATCACAGGTAGGCATTATCAGGGCACCAGAGGCGCATTCATGGCTCATTTCATTTTAAAACACCGCGATAACATGGGAATCATCTCATCTGATTAGAATTTTAAATTGCGTCTCCTCTCCCGATCTGGCACTACTACACACGAGAGGGGTTGGGTTCTACCTGCCACATCGCATTATAAAAAAGTGCAGTAGCTAGAGCCACCACCACTACTCTGCCTCATTCTCGGGCCACCGGCATTGCTTCACCTGTCTGTGTGGCAGGCAGAGACGGAATCGATGCCGAACAACCAGTAAAAATGATGACGGGTGAACCTTTTTTGCTGAAATAATTGCTCCATAAAGAAGGATGTGTGTCTGGAGGTGTGCATCATTTTGTAAAATTGTCGAACATGTTTCGTATATTGCGAAGGATTGGCGAGGATTTCACCTACCGACCCCAGAGTGAGTATCGTAAATGTCTCATCAGCTACATGCAAATGCGGTACAAAGGTTTCTTGACAATAAGATTTGGAAGATATCAGACAATTCCTTTAAACGAGACGGAGTTTTTAAAGCAAAAATAAAGTATCACTTGCTTTATATACTCTATATCCATTAAATTGATAAGTCTACGAAGCTTGTATCACAATGCCCCTAAACAAACCACTTGTAAAAATACGCCTTTTCTTTTATTATGGAGCAAGTTCTAAGCTTATCGAAGCGATTTCCAAGTAGAACGCATAATTTTAGTTATATGTAATCATTTTTCTTTAGTCAACTACAACCCATAGCGGTGGACACGGATAGCTAGGGCGAGAGGGTGAGACGTCGATTTGGTGGAGAGGAGGAAAGTGAATTATGGCTTGCGTAATCTTGACCATCTCTACGGAGGTTATGTGCTGTTGTTCATGGCTTTATTCCTTTCCTCTGGGTGAAAAATTGAAAAGCAGTGGTTTTTATCCCGTCTTGTCGCGATGTTGCAGTTCTTTGTGTGGTATGGTGTTTGATTCATCTCGGAAATACACAAGCTATATACACACGCACCAATGCTAAAAATTCAAGTGGTCACGGCCCCACTGACTTGGATGGGAAAGTGACTGAATAAGACCAAATGCGGGATCCTGAGTGGAGCAGTCCATCTTTTTTCACTCCTTCGGATTCCATTTTCCTCCCCCTCTTCTTCATTGTAATCTTCATGCTCCCTAAAGTTTACCTCGTGCCGTGCCGTAATGATCTTGATCACCCAACAATATGTCTGCGCTTCTGAGATGAGATATGGACGATTTACAGTATGATCGTGTATATACATACAGGAACAATAGCATACACTACGTCTTGGTATATTGGGTAATATGAAATATGGTTTTATCATAACCATTATCCGAGTTGTTGAGATGAGACCACCCACTACAAGAAAGTTCCCGAATCCGCCGAAGCTGCCTCAGCCCCGTCAGCTTGGAATGTTCCATCAAAGAAAGGGAACAAAGTCAGAATGAAGCAAATTTCCCAATTACCTTCCAGTGTCTTGGAAAATGCCGTGATTACCTGTTTTAGCAAAGGTTTTACATGAATACTATTCAAACTGNCTGCCTCAGCCCCGTCAGCTTGGAATGTTCCATCAAAGAAAGGGAACAAAGTCAGAATGAAGCAAATTTCCCAATTACCTTCCAGTGTCTTGGAAAATGCCGTGATTACCTGTTTTAGCAAAGGTTTTACATGAATACTATTCAAACTGCGGAATGGTAATCACAACCAGGATTTTCGACATCTTATTTTTTCTTGTCACGGTTCGTATATCACTCCTTTAAATAAAATCATTCACCACGTATCACTCTTGTAATATTGTACAATACGAATATCTAAACTTGTGTATTCACTTACTTCAAGTCATCCTATTTTAGCAAAGGTTTTACATGAATACTATTCAAACTGTGGACTGATAATCACAACCAGGATTTTCGACATCTTAATTTTTCTTGTCGAGGTTCGAATGTCACTCCTTTAAATAAAATCATTCACCACGTATCACTCTTGTAATATTGTACAATACGAATATCTAAACTTGTGTATTCACTTACTTCAAGTCATCCTTCCGGGAAAGTCTGTCTCGCGCGTGGCAATATGGTTTCCCTTGTTTGTCCACCTGAGACAATTTCGACGGAAGTAGCTATACAAATTAATTGCACACAATCTCAAGCGTTTTTCCAGTCCAACCCATTATTTTCCTCAGCCCGCCCATGCAGTTTGCGTTCAACAAACTGCAAATTAACGCAAGAAACACGGATAACATCGCCGCATTCTCCGCGTGAAGCTAATCAGGCCGAACATATTAGACAGTATAATTACAAACCAACCAAACTATGCCGAATGTAAAGCAAAAAGTCGACCGTGTCCAGCCCACTTCCAACGCGACATAATTTGTGGAACGCAGGCAGCGTTTGCAGACATTATATCTCTAGCATCATCTTAAGTCATTCCGAACTCCTGGACAAAATGACACTTTCGCTCTGGCGTGGAATGGAGTCTAGTTGTTTAGCAGCGTAATGGGAGGGAGGAGGTAATATAGTTCAATTTTCCAGGCTCACCTCTCCACGTAAAAACGCATCACCAGAATTACAGCGATACTCGGTCAGATACATTCATAACGCACACATTTATTATTACCCTCTCCGACAGGAAACAGTTTCTTCCATTAGCCCAAACACAAGCTCGCTCCTCTCACATCTTGAACCCTTGGGCTGTGTTCTATTTCATATTACATTACATTAAAAAGATGGAGTTGGACGCGAAGCGTATTTTTTCTGTGTGTGCCTCCTAATTGCCTGAAATTATCTTGGTGCTCTCGGTGTAACAAGTGTTTTTTGCTGTCGGCCCGAACCATTCCGCTACATTATGTTCATCCGTCTGTAAAACAAGGTTAGACATCCTGCTCTTTTCTTTTTTCCCCGTGTGTGCAATGCACATAATCATACTATATACACTTTATGCCTATAGAGAAAGAGAATCACACATTCACCATGTGCGAGAGAGTTTGAGGATATCTCTTAGCCGGAGTGTGTGGACTTTTGTGTACAGTATTGTTCCGTGTGCGTGGTGACTCCTTGAATCGAAAAGGGTTTGTGAGTATGCGATGCGATGCCGAAGAAGCCAAGCAGGCGTGTGTGATCATGGACTGGGAAGCTCAGAGTTTAACCACAGACATGAACTTATGCTGGTTGTAGGGAAAACGATGGTAGTGGAAAACGGGAAGGAGAGAAAAGAGTGAGCGGTTGAGTCAGACCACTAGGGAACACAGTTTTCTGGTTCTGCTCTCTGCCTGTCGGAACACAAGCACCACGCTCAATGCACAGAAAAAGACTTTCCAGCAGTCTCTCCTTTAGCGCAGCCTTCACTCTTTCATTACTCTAAAGCGAGGAGGGAGAAGGCAACATGTAAGCCTTTTACAATTAAGTATTATCTCCCGACCAGCAGCAGAGTGTGGTATGGCAAGGAGCAAAAAGGAGAGCTGGCAAAGACGAAACGTATGTTGAGTGTGTGTGCTCGTGCTATTGTGTTTTATATACCGTCTTCACTCTCCAAATAAAGCAATGAAGCTCATGCCAACAGCTGCATCACTATCTCGTCCTGCTCCCCAATTCCAAAACCCGAACGAAGCGTAGGCACACTCAAATCCACAATCTCATTCTGATCCAGCAAACGATCCAGACCAGACCGGAGTGGCAGAGCGGAGAGCGAAAGCATGTGAAGAAGCTTTTCGCTGTGAGAGAGTGATGTTCTCAAGAAAACAACCTTTTTTATGTGCTCTACACAAGTTGCTAACTTGATCCTCTGAAGGATATCACTTTGTCTCTCATACCATCATCCCCTTTCTCTTCACGTCACATTCCGTGGAGTAAATGTGCGCCCTTAATTGCACACAGGATTTGAGCTCCTCCACACACACTTGGTACGTGTTGTGTAAAAATTTACACACATCAAATCTCGTTTGTTTTGTGTCAAGAAGGGAAGTCGTGTGTGGGACTGAGTGAAGTTGGTGAGCCGGTGTGTGCTACGGATAAGTTGTCCAGAGTGCCCCAGTAGGACGCGAAAATGTTCGTGCTGCTAATACTACATGGAAGTGAAAGCTAGTAAATGGCATCGTCCAGTTTGAACCATTTGACACTCTTATAGAAGAGTTAACAATTGACATTGTAAAGCGATCCTAAATTGCGTCGCTAATTTGTCTCCCGAAGAAAAATACTCGAGTGAGTTACATTGCCGGACTGTGTTTGTAATCGGTGAGTTGTTGATATCAAGTTTTATATGTGTAGCCAATACAGTAAATCTTGAACCGGAGGTTGTGTAACGGAGTGGACCGCAGATGGTCAAGACGATAAATAAACAATGAAAGGTTATACTGTTTGAACTCCACTTCTCTAGTCTGAGCAATTCTCATTTCAGCAGACTCAGTGCGGCTGCTGCTGCCAAAAAAATCTGTATACACGTACTGCACCACAGTTGAGTGTGTCCTTCGTACTGCTTTGGTTGTGCTGGCTGAGTTTGGAGAGCAAGGAAAGTGCGCCATTTCAAGATCCGGGACGTCCCGCAAGGGAATTGATTGTATTTTATTTGATGTTCTCTCCTGAGAAAGTCAATCAGTTGTCGGCAGTGCGGTGTTGTTGTGCTCGAGAGGAAAAACGAATCGATGCCTATTTCTCTCTCAGTCTTATTCAAATAAAACCGTAAGCAGTAAAGTGGGATCTTCCATCTTGGGAAATCTAATGTGGAAATCAGTAAATCTTGCTTGTACGCAGGAATCGTTTTAAATCGGAGGAGAAGCGCACTTGGGAAAACTGGGTGAGTTTATGCACGCAAACCTAACGTTTTATCGATGGGGGTAAACAAAGAAACACATTATTTAGTATACGAAATAGTATATATTTTCATAAAAAAATAGCAAAAATAATTTGAATAATCAATAGGATATTAGACTTTCTTTCCCCCAAACGCAAATCTTATCCAATTGGGTAGAATACGAACCAAAACAAGAAATGTAGGTGTGACATAATCTCCATCAAGTTTCTAGCATAATACCACACTAAAACGCAGCATATCCTGCGCAAATCCGAAAGCAATATCGGTAAACAATACCGGACGTATTGTATACAATTCAGTGATTGCGTACGCTCTCCGAAATGAAAGGAGATAAAGGAACTGGTAGCCACGAGCACAAAGGAACCTCGCTCCCCGGCACCACACACGATTCCTATTATGAGAGTAAATCGCACCTGTAACATGCAACATTATTGCTCGCAGTTGTTGCATGATCAGACCATTACACAACAAGGCGAGCAGGAGACGCCACCTTTTCACTTTCACCATATATCTCTCTCTTTCTCGCTCTCTCCCACCGGAAAGAATTATGAGAAGTGAAAGCAAAAAATACTTTTCATTCCCACTGGGAATAAAAAGAGCACAAAATATGCTGACAGACAAAAAAACTCAAGAATAGCAGTGTGGTGGTACGGTATACATCACAAAAGGGAGCAAGTAGGATATCCATTATTAGAAGATCCTGAAGAAGAAACCACTGGAGAAGTGGATAGGAAATTATTACCTGAACACACAACGCTCCTTTTCAGATTCTTTTTTTTTGTCTGACTGAGCTATTGCATAAATAAGGGGAAATGCTCACGAGTGAAAGGAACAGAGTGGGCAATAATAGCGTGTAACGGACTGATAGATTCTAGTCGAACGCATACCACGGCCGCCTCACTTTTTTATATACGCACCAAAGAAAGAATGTGATTTTTATGCTTTCTTACATCGTTTATACCTTTTTATGCGTTCGGAGCTTGGCCAAAAAATGTAGTGAATGAAAGGAATAAATACATATAACTGCAGTGCCGGAACGCACGCACTCGTGAGAAAAGGTAACCTCTAACCTTGGCTGATTTTATTTTTTAGGAAACATCACATTGAGCCTTGTCAGAACCATTTTCACCCGCAAACATTTACCACAAGAAAAGAACTCTGAACTGATCTCTCGCCGTGTGTGTCTGCGCTAAACTTTATACTTTCTTCGAAGAAATTCACACAACACGCCGTCCGCTTCGAGAATTATATGCATGTAGACTGTCGACAGACTGGGGCAACGATAAATGTGGATAGTGATTTCTTTTTGTATTGAAAAACACCTTCACAAATATATTATTTTGTGCTCGAGGAGAAAGCGTCTGGAAAAGTGGAATAGAGAATTTAAGTGAGTTGGAGTGAGTGAAGAGAAAAGAAAGGAAAAACTTTTTTTTGCCTGGTCTTATCCCTTCGTTGTGTACAATTTTGTCAAAAGTGTTTTTCTTCCAGGAACTGAGCCACAAACGGACAAAATAGAGGACTACTACACGGTGAAAAGGAAGAAAATAAGTGAACAAATAAAAGGAGAAAAGTGGCCATATGTAATGTAGTAAATCCAGGCTTTTGGTGGCCTGCTCACTTTTTGTAACTGTAGTTTGAACACGCTCGCTGTATTGCACGAATTTCCTTTAAAAAGTTTTATTTAAGAAGACGTGCGAGTGAAGAGGAACCACTTAGTACGATTATTATTGTTAGCCGACGACGAGTGGAGAGTTTGGTAGAGTATGGTGATAAAAATGCAAAAGTTGTACATTCCAGAGTGACTTCCATGGACTGCTAGAGTGGAATAGACAAATGTGAACATCTTCTAGAACGGGACACATATTTCAAACAGAGGAGAAAGTACAGGACACCTGAATCCGTGGAAAAAGTGAAAACAAACCGCTGCGTGAGTAGTGTGTGTGTCGTCAATGTTTCTTCTTTCTCTCTCACTTGAGTTGTAAGATAAACGTTGGAAGCAAGAAAGAAAGTTGGGACGACAGTGTGAAGACGTTCATTGAAGCATAAAAATGTGCGAACGTGCGCGTCGTTCCCGAGACGCGAGTTCTCGCTACTCGATTGACACGCTATTTCCGGGATTGAGTAATAATTCAACTCACGCCCGAAATACAACAGAGGAAAGTTGTGCCGTTGACGGTGGCAGTGGTGCTCTGCTCCCACCCTCAGCATCATCAGGAGGAGCAATAGTAGGAGCGGTGATTGAGGACAATACAAATAGTGCTGCATCAACAGATCTCGGAGTTGGGACGGATGGAGGGGGAAAGTTTCGACCTCCTTCACAGTCACCTTCTCCTGTCGGCAAAAGCAATGGCGGAGGCAGTACACCCGGCCGTCGGAGAAATCAGAATAATGGTGGTGGCCACGGTGGAGGTAACCACAAAGTAGGGAGACCAAGCAAGAGGGTCGTGAGTGAAGGGTCGGATGACAGATTGGTGAAAGAAGGGAAATCTTCAAGATCCACTTCGTCCTCATCAGCTTCACCCGGCGAGGGCGGTGCGGGTAATAATGGAGTTTGTATGTCAAAGCTGAATGCATCGGGAACAAAAGCATCACCGGCTAATGGGAGTTCGTCCAGTGGTCGAGGTGGGAGTAATGCTCGGTCCGCTTCGTCATCATCCACGGCGCACGCATCGACCACTGGAGGAGGCAGGAAAAGAGCTGGGAGCCCACTGAAGCCGACAGTACAACCGAAGCAAATGTCCCTCCTGTCAACGTCGAAAATGTCAAGAAAAAAACTTGTGCTCGCAGCACATACACACAAAAAAACTTATATGTACCAACTACCTATCGCTTTTGCTTTCTCTAATGCTTTCCATATGGACTCCGGTTTCCACTCCAATTTTTTCCTAAGCTCTCGTCTTATATGCTTTACACGTTTACGTATATAGATGTGTCTTTGCACACGGGCTATTCGTGTGATACCAAAATGCTTATATGTACATCATTTATAGATATCACTGTAGGCAAACCATTTTGGACCAGAGCGAAACACAATCATCGCCATCATCATCACCGCTACCACCGCCGTGCATGTCTTCTTCATTTCACTGTTTGTCCTTTTATCTTCTTTCCTCTGGAAACCGCATTGCGTTGTCGCCCATGTGTTTTTTTGCTTTCTCTTACTTTTTCTGTCTCTTTCTCCCGTTTGCTATACGACTTGACACAATGACTTTTGCCGTCTGTCGCCCAATTCAATTCCTTTACTCCCTCTCCATACAAAACGCCATTCACCACACACACAACACCATCACCTCGTTTCTCTCGGTGTTTCCTCGAGTGGTTTCCTTTCCAATGAAAATCTCAGCACGTTTTTCTTCGTGTCGCTCCTTTCTCTTTTTATTCCTGGTTGAAGTGTAGGATGAAATAATTTATTATTAATAGCATTGCTCTCTGACGACGCGCGGGGAGGAATTGATTTTTTATTTTCGGCACACATTCCCAATGAATTCTCGTCCGTCTTTTTCTAGGATTTCATATTG
Organism: Alloscopus bannaensis; assembly: GCA_027743745.1. Taxonomy (NCBI): domain Eukaryota; kingdom Metazoa; phylum Arthropoda; class Collembola; order Entomobryomorpha; family Entomobryidae; genus Alloscopus; species Alloscopus bannaensis. Next base: position 10,009 of record JAHZMW010000223.1, read on the forward strand.
GACCCCCTCCGGGACATCCACATTTGAATGATGACATCCTTCCGTTTGCGAACAACAACAACAATGACGACGGGGGCTTTGGCTGCTACATGGATCCCGAGTTGTATGTCCCAACAACTGTCAAGGTAAAGTTTCCTTTTGTTTTCCTCGCAAATGTTCTTATTTTGCTTGTTAGCACTCATCACGACGAGGCCTCAATTTTTGCAATTTATAGAGAAACTAGAAATGATTTGTCATTCAAAAGTGTACTAGCACACACAAGGCTGTCTCGTTTCTTTCATAAAATTACTCCTGTAATTTGCAAGCGTATCCCGACACAGGACTCGGGGAGTTGACACCATTTTGGAAAATGTGACAATATGATAACTGTCTGTAAACAAACTTTCTTCAGGATGAGTGGAGAGACAAACGGATAAAAGCCTCTGGAAGCTTTGTATCCCATTTTGGGGGGCTGTCGACTCGTCTCATCACACACAGCCATCCGTATCGCAGAGATACACAATCTCATGTAATGTTATATATTATGCTTCGCCGGGTTTTCAGCTCATTACGAAAGTTTGAAACGAACCATTATTGTTAGTAGTCTGTATTATGTTTTGTGTCATGTCCTCCTTGATCAAGGACAAGGGGTGGGATATGTATTTGTGCGGGATTCAGTGAAACTAGCATAGAGCACTACGTTGCCTACACACACTCTCTCTCTTTGAGTCTCGGAGAGTGATTATCATTATCCTACTTCAGATTAGGCGACTGTCGTCTTTTTCGGTTTTCCACGCTATGTTGATTCCCTTTTGGCAGGGAACAAATTAGTTGCTACTTGTACCACCACTTGTTCCGCGTCTTCGACAAAACTTTTCCCATGCATATCAAAAGAGCGCGACTACGAGAAGGATGGATGCGGAGAGAAATGGAGAGAGTCAAGAGTGTAGGGACGTGGATTGTGAACACTAATAATAGTAATAATAGTGGGGAAGGAACATGATGCATCTATACATATATTCATTCCCAGTTGTATATCGGGAATCCTCTGAACTGAATTCTAATCTACCATTCAGCCGTCCTCCACTCTGCCTCCTCCTCTTTCCAGCTAATTCTCCAGTAAATATATCTCCAGCAACGGTATCCACATCATGAGTCCAATATGCTGTGTGTCGAGAATAGAGTGGCGACATAATGTTCTGCTACGCTCTATAACTAATCTTGGAAACTTCGCTCTCTCCTCTCCCTGCAATCAAAATGGTTACTTGGTTTCTTCACTCTCTGAGACTCGCAACTTTAACTACAACCATCACTACTCATTTTCTATTCGCTTGAGTTGCCAATTACTAAAGTGAGTTTCCGCACTTTCCATCATTTACAGATTACTACATTGAGAAATAGACGGGAGAGAGAGGAGAAAATGTTACAAACTTGAAAGTATACATCAAGGAAAAATTTGTTGGTGGAAGGAAACCGATTTCTTTCTCTTCCTCCTTGTTTTCCTCTCCACATTTTGATATACACACTGACTCTTGGAGGGAATCCTCCTCCTACTGCGCTCTTACCGGGTTGTCTTTACCAAAGGAGTCCGGGCCCAAATGTCTTGGTCGTGGGCAGACTTTACATTTATCTGTCTCTCTCTCCATTTCTTAAAAGGAACGAAATAACTTGAATTTGTCGTGTGGAGTATGAGATGCGGATATTATTTCCTCCGGGTAATATCCGTCTTAGCTCCCGTCCGCTCTGCATTGCATGAAAACAGGCTGACAGCAGGTTTTCTAAGCTCTCTCACACTTTCTCCCTCTGCATCGGAGAAAAGCAAGCACATTTTCACCGTTTCCCAAAGGACGCGACAACAACGAAAAGGGAGGTGTAATATAAGGTAGTCTTGTACTTCAACGGAATATTGTTACTCGTAAAGGGATATCTCTGTTTGGACAGTGTGTGCAAGGTTTTCTCGGGCTCAGGTACCCCATTCCGTAAATATGTACAGAGAAGTTATATTATTATCACGATAATATTGTGGTGCAGAAGGAGTGTGTAAACTACAGTGAGACGCATTCACAAAATGTACAAAGTGTAAGCTGCACTCTGCTCCTGGCTTTTGGCTAAGGTTTATGAAAATGAAAAACGTACTTCTCGCTCCTCTTCATCTTGTGCCGTGATACTCCGAAGCTCACGTCGTTTTTCTTCACTTGGCTTCCCCTTGACTTGGACGTATTGCTCATAAGGAACTTGGAGCTGGGAGCAGCAGCGGCACAGCCAGCTTTCTCGACTTGATATATTTTTTATGAAAGAAAGTTTACTCTGGCACCTTCCTATCCTGCACCACTTTCCCCCTTTTTGAGACTGGAAGTAACGTGTAATTCATAAAAGCAACTAGAGGCTCTCTACCACTGTTTGGAATGCGCATTATCATTGTCCCATTACAGATAAGACTTTCAAGAAGCACATTTATCTCTTTTTTGGAACCAATTCAGATGTAGTCAGCAGAAGAGAGAAAGAGATGGAGAAGTGTGTGGTGGTAGGGGATATGTTCGCAGCACGCCTGGTCGTGTTGTGTGCAGCCACCTCTTTTCCGTTTCATTTAAAAATCCTTCCCATCTCTGAGGTGCAATTTTTCACTCATATTCCTTCGAAACCCATCTGCATCGAAATGTTGTCTTCACCAGAGAGAGAGAGAGAGAGAGGATGTGCTGCAACGAGAAGGCAAGGGGTTAGAGGACAAAGGATTTCTCTCAGTATGTATTATCCAAATATATAACAATAACAATCATCCAACTCGTAACTCCTTCTATTGTACGAGGCTTTTATGTACAGGAGTAGTAAGTGCAAGGAGTCTATAAGGATATGAATAATTTCTTTGAGCATTTACTATTTAAATTTTATTTTCCTTTGTTAGCATATAAAAACCGCACGAGACTCCTGAATTGCTCGTTGTCTACATTGCTTTTGTGGAAAGCTTTGGACTCTGGTTGCACTTTGTAGAGATACCTTTAGCATATTCAACTCTTTCATCCCAAGTGTACTTCTTGGAGCAATTAACTATGTGCTCCATCTCCGTGTTCCAACGAAGCGAACAATAGGGAACTCACAGGAAGTTGTGAGACAGGGTTGAAGAGAATTTTTGGTGAGAAGGCAAATCTTCGCTGTGTTTACGTTTGTCCATCATTACATGCAATTGGATTCACTCACAAGGAAGGAGCAGATGTGCACACGGGAAGGGGTGAGCAACGAAGGCGGACCATTTACAAAGGGAAAAAGTTTGTGGTAAAACTTTAATGTTTCCCATCCCAGAGCAGCAAACAACTTGAGAGTACTTCTGAGCATTAAGGTATAAATTGCTCATATTGTTCTTCGTGTTTGACTCAGAGGGACTATTACATATGGAAAATGTGTTAAAAGCGTCTCTCCAAATGACATATTGAAACATACACCACAACACCAGCCAGTCCGGCCGCGTGTGCAAGTACAACTCATTGAAATTTACTCTACGCTGGATAAGCTCGATAAGCTTCGTCTTACACATATTTTTTTCTACCTAAAGCTCAATGCATACCTTTACCTACACACATTTATGCATTATGCAAAGGGAAAAAAGAAGAGTTGTAAAACGGGGCACGATTTTAGCATTTTCTGCATAAAAGCGAAAAAGCATTGTGGCATAAAAGGTTGTGTAAAGTACAAAAGAGTAAAAACTGGACGAGTGTGCATCACAATCACTGAAGTGAGTGAGCTTGCTCAAGGAAAGGGAAACATGGTACATAAGCACCTTGCTTATGCTACGGAGTATCATTATGCTGAGGTCGCAATGGACATATTTTATTGTCCTTATGCGTATCCTTATCTGGTGCAGCCATTCAACTAGCTTGAGATTTATATGAGCCTAATATTTGTATGCTCACACACACAAACTCATTTTATGTATGTATGTAAATATAATACACAGAGTGTTATATATATTTTATTTGGGATTCACGAGGAATCTCTTCAGAACCACCTCTAAAATGTTTTTCTAAAAGGTCTTTGAATCCTTATCTGGTGCAGCCATTCAACTAGCTTGAGATTTATATGAGCCTAATATTTGTATGCTCACACACACAAACTCATGTTGTGTATGTAAATATAATACACAGAGTTATATATATTTCATTTGGGATTCACGAGGAATCTCTTTAGAACCACCTCTAAAATGTTTTTCTAAAAGGTCTTTGTGTTCTAACAAGAAAACTCGAACGCTCTCCTCTCTCTCTCCGGAGAGTATAAAAACGTGAGTTAAGAACCGTGTTCACATTATTAGCCTCCTTTTCAGTCAGCCAGCCGGCTCACACCTCTTCGTCTTTACTGCTTTGACCTGTGTCTCGCGATGGGGGCACTTTGCGGTATCACTTTGAAGCATTTAACCGGTCTCATTACCAGCACACCACCACCCACCCCCTACAAGTCATCATCATTGTGGATGTCATGCAAGTCCATCTTGCATGTACAATGTACTCACAAAGTAAGCATGCGAGTTGTAGAGCACTTGCTAAGGAGAACTGGATAGGGCGGTCTTTCTTCCAAATGAGGATAATTACATGCATATGTGAATGCATTAAATTTAGAAAAAATGCAATAAAACTTGGATCTTTTTTCTATTTGTATTTATACAACAAAAAGACAGAGAGGAGCGCGTAAAGTCCTGGGATCGTGTGATGGTTATTCACACGGTGAGATAATAAAACGATAAAAACTCAGCATTGTTTGATAATTTCTTGAGGGTTTTTCTCCGTTTGTCTTCATTTGGTTCACGACCGTTTTTCTTCGGAGATAAGGCGGAATGCATTATGATAAATAAGCATACAAATGTTGTCCCAAGATTTGTTTTTTTTTCATTCCATATTGTCGAAGAGGGAGGAAGAGTTGCAAACATGAAGTGTTTCCATCCACCCTTCTAATTTTCATGGTTTTTTGTACTCGGTAAGTTATTGAGTTGGGGAGTTTTATCGACTTCTCGAGCTCACCCTTTCAAGCCGTTTTTTTCTAAAATGCATTACATCGCCGAGACCGTAATAAAGCAATCATAGACACTCGATAAGAGATTGTTGTCGCATGGGACGCCTCTCTCTCTCTCAGTGGGATAGAGAGACGGAGTTGATGTTTACTGGAAATGTGCCAATCATATTTATTGAGTGCAGGATGACTAAATCATTGTGAGTGAATGGAAGGAGAGTTGAAGTAGTCAATTCCATTTATTTGATTCGTTTTCTCAAATCCTGTACCGCTTTTCTATCATTCAAATTCGATCAAATCACATCAACTTTCCTCCACACGACTTGTACACGGAGTGCAATGCGTTCGTACCTAGAAACAGCATCGCAGCTCGAAATCAGTTTGGTTGTGGTGGCGGTGGTGTTGGCGAGGTTCCGCACTCTCCGGCAAAGTGCTCATATATGTATTATGTATGTCTATGGGTGAATAAAACGGAACAAGTGACAAATGGGCTTCCCACTTACTTTTACTTATAGGTTATTATGTAGAAAGACCGTACTTTCCTCTGATGGTATTGTCATTACATTACTGCTATCCCCCAGCACTCAAACAGTCGTAGACGTATTATACCACAATCTGCTCCAGAGTTGAGCAACCAACAAAACGGAGGCAACATACTGGCAATAATGATGGCAATGTTAGAAACGGGCTATTATTGTTACTGTTGCACTAGAGTTATTACCATTCGAGTGCGACAACGAAGGGCAAAAGGAAGGAAATATTCAGGCAGCGTAGGGTGAGAAGACAACGACAACACAACCAACGCAAACACGATCAATCCGTAATAAACCTCCATTAAGTGCAAAAATGTAGCACAGCAGCATTTCAAGCATAAAATAGAAGAAGCTCTGGCAGTGCTCATTCATATTTCTAGTCGTGTCACGAAATACTGTTCCTTCAAATACCCACTCCTCAGAGGGTCGACATAGTCGGGAAATAGATGCTAAACAGTAAAATCTGTGAAATATAGCTCTCAATTTGCAGAGTTACATGATGGCAATGTTGCACCGACACAAGTTAGTCTTACGAGCTCCACACAAACGTTGGTTGGATGTGGAGATGCCTCGTGAATCATCAAAGGTCTGGAAAATGCTGGTTTCTCTGTCCCACTGCGTTTTTAAACCTTTTCCTCGTAATCATGAATTCCCTGGGTGGCAATGGAATGACAAAAGTGCACTCCGACACGAAATGCATTACTTATTACTTCGACGAATGTGCCACGTTGACACGACTCGGCGGTCCGACGACCTGCTCATGAGTATTGACTATGTAGTCTGCGGCAAACAATGAGAGAACGTGCATAAGGAATGGTGAGCAGGATTAATTTTTTTTCTTCTCTGGGTCCGATATCCAGCGATAAGATAAATAGTTGACACAAGTTCCTAAATCTTTGTTGCCTTCTCGTACGTACGTGTATCTGCCCTTTCATTTCTTCAAGTGTGTTAGGGAAATGAGCTGCTGTGTTGTATCAGGCTAATGGAACTGGGCATACTGTACACAATTTGCGGGGAGGAAGAGATCTCAGAGAGCTTGTACAGATTTAGAGTGACTTGAGTCGGTGAGCTCAAGTGTTGCTGTTGCCACTTCAAATACAGTAATGCTTCGCTTTCCTTTAACCATTCAGCCGATTACCTATATCTTTCATCGCATCCCGAGGATCGTCCTGTTTGGGTAGGCTAAAAAGTTAATTTCTCCTACTCCACGTGGGAGTCAGCGACTTAGGTTTGTTTCTATTAAGAGAAGTATTTGCGATAATGTATACTTTTGCTTGCCTAGCCGAGTGATTGGCGAACAACAGGCTTCCTAATAAACCTACATATTAATAAGCATCCTACTCGCAAATCTTAGTTTGGCACGCACTTAACGCACAAGATAATTCCGGTCATTATGACAAAAATTGATCTTATGAGAAGAATACAAACGTGTTCATTCATGAATGAAGCAAGGAAAGGTCATGATTTCATTTGTAACTCCAGCTGAAAAATTCAACAACTGCCAATACATATGCCAGCCTTTATCCAAGACTCCTGCTCCAGCTTCATTTGACATCGATATTTATAATATCCCCAAATCTCATTATTTACTTTTACTACAAGACATGCACAACAGACCGGAGAACGAGCGGAAGGAATTGTCTGGTATATGTACGTGCGTGTCATGTTAAAATTACTTGGGTTTCTCCCACCACTCTTAGGATCCTATTTCCAATGGTGCAATTCATGCTCTCATTTGTAATGCATAGTAGCCCGAGCAAAACCCAAACCGAAAGGGCGAACAACTTTTCAGATGGATTTTTCCAAATATTTTCCTCTCTCTTCTGTACGTCTCCTCAAAAAACCTTTTTCGGTAAGTAAAGCTTATTGTGCGTTAGAGAAAAAAAGTAAAGACATCGGATACCATCCTTTTGTGCGGACACACGACTCATGACGGCTTGTGCTCCTCACGCGCGTACCAATCGACCCTTCCACCCTCACCATATCATTTCAAAGATACCTAAATGGAGGTACAGATGGACATCAGAGTGTGGTCTTGAGAAGGTCGGATTCGGCGTTCACTTGCTTGTTTGTACATTTCCGACGATTTGGGAAGTTTGGTCAACTTTTATGAATTCGTGAGTTTGAGAAAATTCCTTTATGGATTAGGCCGAGTCACAGTATTTTGAAGTCTGGATTTTGACTGTGCACACACGCACACATCGATGATGGAAGTGGTGGGCTGTTTGAGGAGCGTATGAGTCAATCTGGATGAAATGCTGCTCACGTCTCCCTTCCTCTCCCCTAAATGACATGTGCTGATGGCGAACTGATGGGATGTCGAAAGTGTCCTGGAGGAGAGCTTTATCTTGTTCCATAGCGCACATATTGGCTCTTCTTTGAAAAATGCGTTTGTGGGCTCCTTGCTACGTGTGTGCTCACCAAATCTGTGACGAGCTTGATGTGAGAGTGCGTTCTCTAATATTTGAGGTGGACAGGATTATTTCTTGAGCACATCATAATGGTTGTCCGTTTAGCTGGTGAATGAATCAGCCGTCACCCGCAGATCTTGGAGAATACATCAGAAAAGCAGATAACGCACTATGCTCATTCTAAAAGCGAATGCAGTCGGCAGAGAACTTTACAAGTTGAGTGCACAGCCATTCTGTTCCAGAATAGATTTGTGGAGAGAGAAAAAAATGTTTATTTTTTCAGCTCTTGTCCGTTTGAGGTTCTCTCCTCACCTGCACACCTCCAAATTAGCATCGAACAACTTTCCACCTTGTGAAGTACAATTTGTACATGAGTTTTTTTCTAGAGTCGGTTGTTGGTAAAGGGAGTGCTGTGCTTTGATCATCACATCATATATAATCGACAACCTGTAACTAAGCTGCCAAAAGCTGTTAATGATGATGGAAGCAGAAAAGGTGAGCTCTCTGGGCTCTAGTCGGACCACTAAGCATTCCTTATGTTAATGATGCGTTACACGCTTTCGCTGACTCAAAGAAACAGGATTAGAAGGAAAGGGGAGATGCTCTTTTATGATTTCATATGAAAAAGATTTTTTGGAGAATAGTCACCAGCGCACCGCAACTCGTGTTCAACACACCAACAAATCCTTAATGATACGCAATGTGGATCTCTTAATAAGCTCCTACAATAAAATCCACATTGAGTTTGGCATGCCGTGCAAAAGGAAAAAAACTTCAAAGTCAAGAGCAAGAGTCAAGTGCATAAACTCACGAGTCCAGGCGCTACATTGTCGTGAACCATGTAAAGCACACTGGCTTCACGACCGTTTTTTTGTAGATGAACATTAAAAAGCTTTGTCAAAGGTGCTGCTGGTGCGAGAGTTTATTGTATTTCTTATTAAGCAACATCCTTCAGACAGAGATACATGCGCTGCAAACAAGTGCCAAAGACGAAAATATGAATAAAAAACTCATGTTCAATTGAACCAGCAAAAGGACAGTGTTGCTTTGTCCAGTTTTAAGAACTCACGACAACCGAGATTTTTTTTTCTTTTGCCCAACGGACAAAAAACGCGATAACTTAACTGGACGTTCGTGTGTGTAATAATAAATGAAGTTTGATGCAAAGGCCCAACAGCATCAAACACTAAAAAATTCTGATGGTAAAAGTGTGATGTATTCACGACTTGTCTTGAGCATTTTAAGCACGATGATACAACGTACGGCACGGGTCGGTTTTTAGGACAGTGTATCCACACATAGCCAGTTATTTCTCCTTGAAACTTGCTGAGATTTTGACTCATAAATACGGAGAATTCTTCTCGTATCATCGCTTCTGATTAGGATAATAACATCATTGGTTGAACTTTATTTCTTCCTTTCGTGTCGCTGCCAGCTGCCAAACGATATCGAGAAGTTGACAGGGATATGTTCAAAGCGCAATCACACGGCATGCAACGTATTTAAAGAATGGAGAGGTGATAGGTTACAATGGAAGGGAACAATATGGACATTTCATCAACTTTTTGATTTCTCTCTTTATCATACCATACCCACTGCGTGAGCAACTTGATACGACTTTTTTTAGAGAGTTTTCTTACAGGAATCCTGGAGCAAGACAGAGAAAAACTAGGTAAGCATTCAGCATTCCTTGTGTTCCTCACTCCTCTATTCATCCAAAAGGAGAAGAGGACGACCTCAAAAACTTTTTGTATTGTTTGAATTCTTCATCTTGAGTGGAAAGGAAGATGAATGGGCTGGGGAGGATTTTTTTGGCAAAAGTTGCAGCTTCAGCACCAACCTCTCACTCAGGGCCTTTCGTCATTTCATCCTTTTCACTGCCAATCTTTCATCCATGTTTTATACGTCCGTTTCTCGGGTAGGTGGGAAATCTGTGTAGATGTTCATATATATTCGGAAATGTACATCTCGTGAAAATTTGTTCCATTCTGAAGTGATTACGGTGAGAGCTCTTCTCATGTATGGGTTATAGTAAAGTATTGTCGGTACTTGTCTCTTCTTGGATTACTGCGGATAGTTGCAATAAAACGTGCTTTTTAATAGAATGGCATGATAGTTTGATGGTTTTCCACTGTCTCTTTTTCCCGGAGAATTGGAAAGTTTTTAGGAGGAATACACAGATGTGTTGGTGCGGTGCGGATGGGTGCTAATAAGATGATGTGCTGGAGTTTTAGGACCTGGTTGAATCTTTTTCCAAGACATTCGCCGAATTTGTTGAGGGTCGTGCTATGTTTGGGTTGAGCTGAGGACCACGACGACAACTTGGACTCCCTTACTCATCGCTGGGTTTGAGGGTAATAAAATTCTTCGGAAAGTATCACGACCACCATCATCATTTTGATGGCCTCTATCACGGATAGTGATGATTACCTATGCACAATAGGGCCCTGTCTGCACACACGATCTTCAAGCAGTAAAAGTAACCACTGAGTAAAAGAGGGGCGAGATGCATGGCTGAGTTGCCTTATGTGTTTTCATGGGTATCTCTAAAACAACTCACACATTTCCAATCTTTGTGTTTCTTTTTACTTGTCTCCTTCGCCATTTTATATAACCACATCCCTCCGAATCACGAGCGAGATCAAAAGTAAATTTTATTATCAATATGGGTAAGTGGCTGGTGTTCGAGGTGACTCCTCAAACGCATCACACTTTTTCAATAAAGGACTTCCGCGAAGACACTGATGTGACGGGTCGGTACGAAGGTCATTGTTGTTTTATTTGAGTCCTTCTCAATTTTTGCACTTTCCAAACGAACGATGGAATTTCCCCTTGAGGAGTTCTGAAACGTTCTTGGAACGCGTCCATGATTACTTCGCAGAAATTTGTTTTGGTTATACGGATATGTCAGGGTGGTAGTTTATTATGCGCAAAGTGACTAAATCACGACTTGTGATAAAACATGCTACCAAAAAGGTAAACTGGGAACAATGTGATTGAAGCGTAGTTTTGCACAGGTATCATAAAAAATTACTGTAATGATCTGAAATTCAGCATTTTTAACTCCATGTTAGCGAATTTTATCTGAATTACCTATAGAAAAATCATAAGTAGCTGAAATCTTGATGGATACACAAGTCTAGAACGTACGCTTCGCAAACAGTTTTTTAAGAGAGATTTTTTCAAGTTTTTTTGTGTACAACTAATGATCCTGTATGTTTCATCGATATCACCGTTTGAGAAGTAAACATTCTTGCGTCTTTCTCGCTCAAACTGCCAGCAAAAAAGGTTGAAGCCTAGGATTATGCGTACCGTGCAGTGAATCCAAGCGTGTTTGGTTTACTTAACCATTGAAATACCACAAAACTGGACTGGACGGGTCTCACTGGAAGTTTGATGGTCGTGGTGATATATGATATGGTACGTTCTCCATGAAAAGATGGCACACACGCAGTTGAAAAATTGTACACGTTACACGGAGGACTCCTGAGGCAAGGAGAAACCACACGGTTTGTGGGGGGAAGCGTAATGCATTATTTTTGGAATGTGCTGTGAAAGATGATGATGTGCACGTTTGTTTGCGTGTAAGTATGTCTTCCCTCAATAAAAGGACATTAAGAAGTCCATAATGATCATAAATGTTTTGCGTCGACTTGTTTCAAGCTTACTCCTGAGTTATTGGGTCTTCACAGAGTATTGGCGCCTGGGCTTTGTCGGCCGGTTGGTGGTAGTACTTGTTATTCTTCTTTTCAAGTCGTCGGTATATATTACTTGTCTTTGATAATGGCCATAATAATTATTATGATGCTGTGACTTCTGGTTAAGGTATTGGTTGCAGGTCGAAGCTGAAGCAACCCTTTGAATTCTTCCATGATTGTTATAAATCCAAGAGGTTTCTGGGAGCGAACGCTTTTGTAAATTGTTTGAAACATAAAGGTTTTGTGGTCAAGTCAAGGAAAACGGTCAGTTTGCGGTGTGTTTATATGGTTTATGAAAGAGAAAGGTTAATCTCTCCCGGTAAATATGGATTGAGCGTGAGGATGATATTGGGCCAGAAAATGCACTGCACTTTGCATGCGACCGAAATACAAGCCTCATTTGTCAATGTGCAAGTGCAGCTGCGGCGAAACAAAGACAACACAAACCTCACCGATTCCGACAAAAAGTCCAAGAAGCGGACGATGAGAAGCAAAGGTTTATGAATCTTTGATCCTGATCAAATTGGCAAATCATGGGAAGAAAAACCCTTGAAATCATTCCCATCACAAATCACGACTGCCCAAACTTCAATTGCATCTCGTGAGTCTCCATCATTCTCACGTCTGTCCCAATGGCACATTAGTGGGGAACTCATTGGTCAAAATAATGGATTTCTTTGGGTTATATTGCGTTGCCCCGTGTGGTTTGGTTATTGTGATGTGAGTATGTGAGTATAGTATTCCATGAGTTTGTGTGCACATTAGCAGATTCAGTGGAGTGTACAAAAGGGTGCTCACACTCCAGCAGCCCTCCAGCTCTGTATACGGACTCGCTCCAGGATTGCAGAGGATTGCAAACACGATTTTACGTGCTTTCCTCCAATCTTCAAGTGGCTGCGTTGAGTTCAGTAGCTTGAAGCACTTGTTGTAAAGTGTACCTGGTGATGAGGATGATGATACAAGTTTTTATGGGATTCCACCTCGCAGTGTCAGTTCTTTCTTCTCGAGATGTTCTTTATTGTTATGTACAGCAACATTCATTTTGTTGCTGGAGTTCTCGTGGTCTACGACTATTTACTACCTTGTACTTAGTTTTTTTTACTGTTGCTAAAATCTCCAAAGATGATGATGATCATCACAATGATGAGGATAATTATGATGGTGATGATGATCATCATCATCTTTCAGTAGTGATGTTGATGATGATGACACCAGTTTCATTCCAATCCAAGTCTGGAAAATTCTTTGTCTAGCTATGCGTTCTCTACTAAGCTTGTGGGTCTTTTCACTCATATTATTTTCTGCAACAACGTCTCACAAGGAACGGGATTATCATGATATGTGTGCAGTTGCAAGAGGTAAAAAAATGTTGGGTGATGCATGTAAACTTCATCGTTAGATATTTCATTCCCCTTTCTCTGGAGCACTGCATAATATGCTTTATTCAGTCTCACTTGGAGCCACTAGGCTGGTTTGCGGTGGATATCAGGATTTCATGTTAAGAAGGTCTCTCCTTCCCAGGTCGGATGATGGATAATATTTTCCAAGTGTACTTATAAGTTCCCTCTTGGCATAATATTATGAGCGTGTGGGATGTGATTATGGGCTTTAGCTCGTCATTTCTCTTAAGAATGCTGATGTACCGTGTGAGCTTCGTAGATACATTATATACTCTCACTAAAAGTATTTAGTCGTTTCCCAAGTATAAAAAAGCACTCGCTTTTTTGGGGTATATAACGAAGGTGTGGTGTTAAGTAGAGTGATCGTGCATTCGAAACGGCAGCGTCGTCGTGTGGTGGTTGTTTAGTTGTGTTGCCTCTCATATCGGCGCAAGGTTTTCCGTCGTGTAAGACTCAAAAAACAACACGAAATGAAGGATGATGTAAAATGAGGACGAGAGGAGAGTTCAGTGGTGCAATGCAAGCTGGAATGACATGGGGTTGGAATATAAAATAAGAATGAGAGGCTCGAGTTTTTTTTCTGAAAGAGAGTGATGGGAATCACGCTTCCTTGCATCTTTCTCTTTCCCTATTTTGGTTTCTACTCAAAAGCTTTTTGCCAGCTCTCGCTTTATAAGTGACCCTGACTCCTTCATTCCAGTTTTTCCAGGCTTACTCTTTCCCTCTTGCAAGCATCAGTGCTTCGGATCATCATCGTCAGCATCATCAATGATTTTTGTTGCGGTCCCAGATCATATTTACAACATGCAAGTGTGAGACAAGAGGGCATGGCTCGGCGCTAAGTACAATGTGAGTATATTTTGTGTTTGCATACTATATGTTCATCACCGTATTCTCCGGTTCCAGTGCGAGCGGTTTAAATCCTTACTTCCTCCTCATAAAATCATCTCACTCTTCTGGAAAGGACAACTAACCAGATAGCATGTACTTTGCGAGACGATGAGATTTAATATAGAGGATACGCGAGAGAGTGACTGTGTGTAAGAAACAAGTCAAAATATAGTCAAGCCAAGCCCGGATGAGCATCATCAACATCATCGTCAGCAGGGGCTGCAGCTATCTTCGTTCGGTTTCAAGATGAAATTCAAGTAGATAGGTAACGAGGCAGAAAGAAAAGCGCTTGTAGCTCCATCATTCTACGTTAGTGTGCTTGTTTTACAATCAAGTCAGTATTTAGTAGACATGTGTACTACTTGAGCTCTGCCGACATCGAGAAGTAGCTTGTGAATTCATAAATATATTAGAAAAGGTGTAGCATTTATATCCTCTTCAATTATGTCTGGGTAATGTAGATGCAAAGAGTTTTACGGTTGACGGAAGCAGTGTTTGTTACTTATGTTAAATTTCCAGCATACTTTATTTTTTATTTGAAAGTATCTTACATTGTATACTATTCTCCAGCAGCTCCACTTCAGGTAGGCTTTGTTTGGGCTGGAAACACTCAAAAACAAAGCACAAAATAATGAAAATAACGATCAATTAAATTGACAATTGAATGTCAAATCGTATTATCCTATTTTCGACTCTAATTTGATGACGTTATTAGCAATAGTGTTACTTAAGCTGAAATATGGTAGACCCATGTGTAGAGCACACTCATTCGTATTTTTCTAATTCTTTAGAACTGGTAGAAGAAACAAATAATTTGTATCATATGAAACCGAAGAAGCAATATAGATTCGCTTGTAAACGCACGCCAGCAATAGGATAGATTACCTCCTACTCTCAGCTTTGTTTACTGGCCAGCCCACACAATGATAAACTTTGTTCAGAGCAAAGCCCTCCACACGGTCCGGGGACTGGTGGAATTTTTTCATCGAACTGAGCGTGAGCGATTATTTCTATTTCCCTCAAAATGGACAATTCTCTCTCTTTTAAGAAAGGAAACATTTTCCTCTCTGAATTTGATGCCTCTCTCTTTCCCCTGTTGATATGATACGCTTAAATTTCCTATTTTCTTCGAGACTACTACTCCGTCCAAATCCACATTTGGAGAAAGTTGTGTGTGTTAAAGTAAAAAAGGGTCTAGTCGACGAGATGGTCTCCTCTTTTCCTTTTTCGTCTTTTTTTCTATTGACCAGTGGCAAATTCTCCGCATTGTGTTATTACATTGTAAGAGTTTTCTGCTTTATCACGGAGCGAGCACGCACGCAACCGAATGAAATAACAGTTGAACTTTCGTCGCTTATTTTCTCTCCCTACCTCCACCCATCCATCCCCGATTCCTGTTGTTCAGCCAAGTCTTTTGAGTTCCAGACCAGAGCGTCTCTTGCTTTCTCCAACGATGCTTCCACGAGTGTGTGGTGGATGCGCTGCATTTCCTTTTTGGAAACTGATGCTTGAGTGAAGCTCAAGGGACCGTCGTCGTTGCAAGAATCCTGTGGAAGAAAATAGTTTCTTTTCTCCCACATTATGTACTCCTCCGAATAGATATGGGATACGTACGTGTTTACTTATACAATGTTTACTTAAAGCTCGGTTGAGAACTGGAAATCAAATTGATTTCTTCCACAAGTGAAAGTGTATTATCAAACCCATTGAATTTCCTTTCTTCCCTCGTACAAAAGCCTGTGTTGCAGGGAACGAAAGCAAATTTCCCTCAGGGAATATGGATTTCAATGCTCACTCTTTTTTCTCTCGTACAGCTCCATGTGTGGGAATACACCTTCTCGGGAAAAGAAAGCTTTGAACAAGTTTTGTGAGTGTGGTGGCTCCCCTAATTCGTTGAGAAAATTTGTTTTCTATACGACCGTCGTCGAAAAAAATGTTTAATTCAGAAAAGGAATCCTCCGTTCAGAGAGTTTGACTAATAGAAGAAGTCACATTACAAATGTGTATTTCCTTTGGGTATGGATGAGTGATTATGAATTGATTGAAAGAGGAGCAGTGATTTCTTCCCGAATAATAGGCCAGTATAACTCGTGAAGTTTTCATCTTTTTCCGTTGGTATGCAGTCCAAACATTCTTTCATGCTTGTCTGCCTAATGGGTTTAGGCGATTTGAATGACACGAGAATTCATCTGCTCACTGGCCAGTTTTTACTTAATGGGGAAAAGCTTATCACGTGCAGCCTCCATCGGTCGTGTTGCATAAACTTGTAATAATGGAACAAGTGATTTCGAATTCTTCCGTGTGGAGGAATGCGAAGATTTGGAGATTCCGCATCGGGTGGGATTTTCATTGATAGATTATGGATTACACTTTCCTTTCATTTTGTTCGTCTTATCTTTATCTCAATCTCCTTTGTGGTGACATGACAAGTCATCCAGACCGCAGACTCTGACCTTTGAATCCTGTCTGACAAGATTGAAGTTTTATTGTGAAATCCTTTTACTGGTGAAGGTGTCATCAACGTGAGTGTGAATGATTCGTAAACTTGGCTTGGAAAAAAATAGAAAAAAATCATATCAGAGATGTAAATCATGTCGGCATTTTAATACTTGAATTCTATTGACTTTCAATATTCCTGTGTATACAACAATTACCGTCGAGGGAGTGAGAAACATTTTGTTGTTTTATTACTAAAATTGTTACATTGTACGGCAATGGTTTATATGATTTCATCAAAAAAGCAAATAAAGTATGAGGCAACTCATTTGAGACATTTTTTCTCTCTGATCTTAATTTGTATGAAACAAAACATCAACGTAGGGGAGCTAGACAGAAAATAGAGCCAAAAAGTTGTTGCATAAAGTGACGGTATTTTAATTGCAAAGAGAAAACGAGATTATTTAGCTACTGTATGTGTGTGGTGTGTGGACAAAGTGAAAGGATAATAATTGTAGGAGAGACCACCCGCCCGTCTCAAAATACTGGTCCCAAGCCCACAAAACAGTAATTGGCCCAACTCCGGGCAGTCATTTCAATGTAAATATTATATATACACTTTGTGAGTGGGCTGGTCTTTATTCTCTTACATCTTATTATTCGAGCAAAACTCCGCGCATTTATGTATGTTTATTCAAGAAACCTATTAAGGTAAACTCACTTTTCCAACTTTCTCACTCGCCCGCTTAATGAATCTGCCCAAGCACCTGATGAGCCAGGGTTTACTTCTTTTTTTTTCTCCGTGAAGTATGCACGGATCCCTAGTTGATGGATATATTAGTTTTGAAAGGCTCGATTTCCCTACTTT
>JAHZMW010000224.1:0-10028 GCA_027743745.1 Alloscopus bannaensis
GAGTTGTTGGGGTAGTGCATGCAACTCATTAATCGTCGATGTAAATTGTGCTGCGAAGTGAGTCAAAAAAAGGTTTGAATCTGAGATGTCGTGAGTTTTCTCGCGTTAATCGCTAAGCACCTTTAATTATTTCAGCGTAACTTTCACCTGTGCATCTTATTATGTCTTCATTAGTCCTGACAACTAATTCAGTCTGATTTTGGACTTTTTAAGTCCTTCCATCCTGTCCTCAATAAACTTATACGAAAAGTACAAAGAAAACTGTTTTTTTACGATTTCACAACAAGCACAATTTACATCGACGATTAATGAGTTGCATGCACTACCCCAACAACTCGACTCACATCAACTTTTCATGCTCAAATGGAATTGAATATAAATAATACCCGACTCTGCTCTTGTTGGCCTATTTAGCATTCCCACAAATCAGATTTACACATATGCTCAATTTGCCTTGCAATTTCCATGTCGTGGAAAGTCATTAAACTGGTTTGCATGTATTTATCTCATTACTCTGGCATATTGATTTCAGTCAGCGTGCTTTCGTCCTACAAATTCCAAAGCAAATTATGCACATTTATTTCTGTGCACAAACTTCGTTACAAAACTACAACCTTATGTGAATCGATAGTTTTTTTGTGCAAATGAAGCGCTTTTGGTCCTAAAAAGAGAAATGCTGTCAAAAGACGCTCAGAGTTAAGGCTCAAAGTCAATCAAAGAGAGAAAAGACGAGTTGAAACTTTTATTGTGTGTCACTTGAAAACCAGAAGTGAACAGCTTCTCTCAAATGTCTCAAGCTTTCTCCACGTAATCTTCACGACATAAAAATCGGAAACGTAAGAACGACATTTCGCATCGGGTTTCCACATTGAGAGAGAACATTCACTTGTTTGTGTGACACAAGACAAGATTTTTTTCCAAAGATGCGGATTGGGTTGGATATATCAATCGGAGGGTCTGAATCTATTTATTTTTTCATCTGTTTTTCTACCCATCCTCCAACCATTATTTTGGCTCATCCGGATTACACCGTGGAAGTGTGAAGGTGGAAAAAAAACTACTTTCCTCAAAAAAGGGTGTCAGAACAATGACTTGATTTCTTCACTTTCACCATCGCGTCTCCGCAGTCTATTTTTAGAAAAGAAAGGGTAGTCGAAATTGTATCACCGTATTTAAAGATAAAGCAGTTTTTTACTCATGTTTGTGCGTAACGAGCAAGTAGAAAAGGCGGAAGAGTCCTTCGCCCAGGGAATTTGAAGAAATGTACTTTTAAGAAAGGTAATAAGAGAAATCTCTGTTCCATCTTTTATTTTCATAGGATTGGCTCGGCCTTTGTCATTCTTTCCAATGTGTTTTCCCACAGGAAATTTAAACATAAAGACGGTCGTGTGAATAGACTACTTTGAGAGAAAGAAAGCTTTCCTTTAAAGGAAATAGTTGAATTCGTGTAGATCCAAAACAATTGTGATGAGTACAAGACTGTTTAAAGTATAAAAAAACAGAATCGACAATCTTTTCCGCGTTTCAACACAAAAGGTGTTTAGAGCGCTTTCTCCAGAAAAGAAAAAGCTGAGGTAACGAGGAAGGCGGTGAAACAAGGAAAATTATCAGACTTTCCCTTTTAATACACTTTTTGTTGACGAAGTGAAAGCTTTACAATACAGTGCCTTATAAACAGTCGTAGCACGCTTTCACCAATAAATCGATCCTTGTTGTGTGGAAAATGCACTCGGAAATATTTTTAAGGATTGGATATTTAAAAGTGAAAGAAACTCTGTCACGCATCAGTTCCTGTCATTCTGCTACTGGAATCCCGGTGAACTTCTGGATTTGTGTCGTCGCACTCCTAATTTAGTTGAAACGACTCGAAATCTGGCGCGAGGACAATGCCGAGTCGGAAGTGGAAGAAAGGAGTGGAACGGCGACATTCAGGAAGTGAAAATAGTGGAAATCTTTATGACCAACAAACTCTGGACGGGCAGTTGGCATTAATATTTCATTCCTTCATTTCCACGAGACATTCCGAAACACTACTTTTTTTCCTCTCATAAAACCAAAAAGGCAGGGAAAGAGATGAAACCGTGAAATATTATTAACATATCCTCTCACAACATACTTGCTTTCACTGTCCTAGTTCCATCCTTTAGATTATTACTACTACTTTCACCGCGGATGGAAGCGGTACTTTCTCTTTTGTCCCATATATGAGACCGTCAGCGTGCATCTTTTCAGTATCAGAGAAGAAAAACAAATTATTTTCCCTTTCATCTGCAAGTGTCAAAGGGAAAGTGAGTAAGTGTATACATTTACTGACAAAATGGGGAAACTTTCACTCCGTCCTCAGATGGCTAATACGAGTTTTAATTTCGTCAACAAAAAGACACGGGACTGGCAATTTACACTTTTTTCTTGTTGTACACTACGCGCGGCACTTTCACTTACACGCGTTGCGAGGAAAACGGTCTCGTTTTCAATCTTTAATATATTGGCAGCAATTTGTTCTCATTTATTATTGCATTACGCCCTCTCCCATTTCACGTTTCAAGAGAGGTGCTTTTATTAATGAAATGAGCGACTCACGACATCAAATATGAATATTGTAGAGCTGGGGAAAGGTTGTGTTTGTCGGGGAAAGGAAACGTGTAAAATATCCATCGTTCCCGGCGGACATGCGTGTCGAAAAGTAGGAATCAAATCAGACTCTCAGATTTGAGATCTGACGTCCCCAGTTTACTACTTTCCTCCTGGGCACACAGTTTAATGCATTTTTTTCTCATTAAAGCGACATTCGACGAGTATACATTGGATCCTAGAGTGAAAGTGCTGCTTCTGTTATGTACTAATATTTTTATGTGCTTCGTCAACACGCACGCAACTTTTCAAGCGTAGTTGAAATCATAAAAAGAGCTCGAGTACCAAATAACTTATTAATATATACGTACACACTTTCACCGAACGCATAATGTGCACTTGTATTAATTTTTGTCTCGGGAAATAAAGTTGAATATTGCTCTTGACTGTTTTTATGATTGCGACTGAAGTCACTTTTCCCCTACACGTCACATTCACGCCAGGAGAAAGCAGCCTTCAGGTGGGAAACATGGGTTTGTACACAAAGCTTACATTTGCTTTCTCCAACACAGATTTCTTGTGAAAGGATCCATCTGACGGTTGAACGTGTGATCCTCCCAGCTTTACTATTTTTGGGGAACACCTTAATGGAGTTACACACTGCAATAATAATGTTTCCCTTGCTCCTGTAAGTGTGTAAGCTGATACGGAAAGCATATTCAGACGTCAAAAGCAGTGAAGCACAAACACACACTGTTTACTCGAATCCACTACCACACTCTTGTTGTACTTAATGTTTATCGATTCCGAACCTTTCTCCCACTTTCTCCGAGATTCCATGTTAATAAAAAAATTGTAATGGGGAGAAAGTTGGTATGCGCGCGTCAAGAATTTACGACATATGCATTTAGCGTGTGGGATGCACTCGAGAGAAAAATTGGAGAAAGCGAACGCATTAGGAATTCAGAGCAGAGGCGAAAAAAGTGTCAGTTGTCACCGAGAGTGATACGTCAGCCGGATTTATTTCTGAGTCACCCAACTTTCTGAGTAGATAAAGATCTCATATTGGAGTCATGATGATGTGTCGGAAAGTCCATAAGTGAGTGAAAGGACACGAGTCGGAAAGGGTAAATTACTGATTACCCGAGAAGAATGAGAATTTATAGGAGCAAGAGTCATAAAAGAGAATTGGTGACCAACAGAGCGGAGCGGGAAACACAAGTAATGAATTAACAAGAATGAGCGATTCGAGTTACATAAATCCACTCTTTCTCTTTGGAGGTTGCTGACATTTCAGGTTTCTTGTGTCGAAATTGGATTTAAGGATTAGTCCTCCGCTTTCTCCGAGTGGTCGTATGGTGTGAGGAAGATTACTTTCTTCAACTTTCTCACATCTACATTCCTCCAACTCCGCCCCCTTCCCAACTTTCCTCGGGAGAGGAACGACCCGGGAGAGTGACACGGAGAAAGCTGGTTTCCTAAATTTTTTGGAGACTTTGGAGAAAGTTCACAAAGGGGAAGTGACGATGTTATATTATGGTAATGCTATAAACCAGTATTCTACGACAAGAATGGAATATCAGAATAGTGCTTTCTCCTATGTCTTTACATCCGAGTGGACCATCTTTCCTGGGGATAAACTGCCATTATTCGCTCTCATGACTGATTACGACATTTTTCGTCTCTGATGAAGCACATTAGCCGCAGCTTACGCTTCCCCAGAGAAAAAAGAGAGTATTCATTTCTCCGGACTTTCTCCACACTTTTTTTACCTTTCACTCTGTGCGTGAGTACTCACGCACCAGGATCGATCTCGAATAAAAAGACTAACTTTCATTACTTTCTCTCATGACCAATACGATTTAGCTGAGCTAAATAAAACACGTGTCTTTCCTTCCGTGTAATCTGCACATGGCTCGTTGGAGACAACAATTCCATGAGCTCCGACTTTTTATGCGATTCAAAGAGACAGTTGTAGTACAAACTGACTATTGTCAGTGTTTTCCATTTGTGGATATTTTGTTGTAGAAAATGTTGCCATATTTTTCACCGGATTTACTAGCATTCGTCCAATAAAAATGCAAGCTTACTACTGAGAGCTGGAGATAAAGCCTGAAAGAAAGTTGTATGTTTTTCAAAGGGCGTTTTCGCATTATCTTGCTTTCACTCTTTTAAAGTATGATAAAAAGAGAGTTTTCAAGGTTTCCCACTCGTTGAGGGAAATGTGATAGCTTTCACAATAATACTAAAAGTACGAGCGTTCCAACGAGTTTTTTTTGTAAAGATTTTTCACTTCTAAGCCCTTTGCTACAGTTATCATGCCCTCTTTGTCGGACTTTCTCCGTACAACAGGAAAGTTGGAGAAAGAGAAAGCAAATACTTGTAAATAAGACGGGTGTAGGAAAGTTGTGATGGTGAAAGTGGTCTTGGTCACGCTTGTTGAAGTGGATGCTACGTGTGTGGTGGTGATGTTTACAACATTGAAGAAGAGCTATCACACTGACCACATGTGTGTCCACATTCAACACCAGCATACATCCATCCCGTATGTGTTCCTTATTAGGCTTTATTAGCATCTGTCCGGTCAAGCCGAAAGGAGAAAGCACTTGAGAATTCACCTAGAGGAAAAAAAAGCCTCTTGTTCAATTACATTACGCTCACATTCCATTGCCGAGTGTAACACACTCTACTTTCTCCGTTCACGTACTTCTATTGTGGTGTAGCGTTCCGATGTTGTTCCCCGTTGTTTACTCTAATTTCCCCTTTTATCGTTCTCCTTTTTCATCACGCATCCGTCAGAAGGAGAAAGCATGTATATTCTTGAAAGCGAACACTTTCATTTACTAAATTGATCTCGTAACCCATTTATTTCTCCTTTCTATTTCCTCATCATCGAGAGACTCGAGACGTGGTGAAGTTTTGAAGATTTTTTTGTAGAATACTCAACTAGAAGGAGAAAGAAAAATCGTTACGAAAATTGCCCAAAAAAGGGGAAAGTCAGTGAAAAAGTGGAGAACAATATAACTTTCATTTACTAAATTGATCTCGTAACCCATTTATTTCTCCTTTCTATTTCCTCATCATCGAGAGACTCGAGACGTGGTGAAGTTTTGAAGATTTTTTTTGTAGAATACTCAACTAGAAGGAGAAAGAAAAATCGTTACGAAAATTGCCCAAAAAGGGGAAAGTCAGTGAAAAAGTGGAGAACAATATTGTTCAATAATGCCCCCTTCCTTCGTTTTATTACTCGGAATTCATTCTGGAAAGTTGTGTCTTTCCTTACCTAATATTATTTTAGAGGACAGTATTTTAAGCTCGGGGGGTGTGGGTGGTTAACTTTTCAACTCGTTATTCTTTAACTTGGAAAGCGCACAATAGAATTTCTCGCGAGTTGATGTTTAGGAAATTTTGAGCAATCCATGTCCCCATTTTATACAGCGAGAAAATTATTTTTTGGAGAAAATGAGGGAAAGTTTATGGCCACCAGAGAGGGAATTCATAGGAGCCTCTTTGATGACCATAGACACCGTGAAAATTACGATGACAGGATTCTTCGCTCATCATCTCTGACACGCTTTCTCCCCCTTTTCTCTCTAGTAATCACCGTTGGACTTTGGAAAAGTTTACTTTTCCCTTGTCCTGAATCCGTTATAAATTTTTGTTTCGCAAGCTCCTCGTAATTGTAGACTGCTCTTCTAGTTCTACTTTCACTGGAGAAAGCTCCCACACAAAGGGTATGTAATCCTTTTGGCAGGGTTTTTGAGAGAACACACAAAACATACATCTCTCTAGTAATGAATGTGAAAGCGGAAAAAATACTTTTTGTTCTTGTATGCTCCACGTTGTGTTCGAGATTTTGCTTTCTCCCGGAAAAACACAGGTTTTTATTCCAAGGGTTGTGAAAGTGTGTGTGTGATTACTTCACATGAATCATTGGATGGGTGCGCGCGTATATAATATGGAATGGGTTGTTAAGATGAAGTACCTTGTTATTTTATATATTGTGCTCGAGTTGTGTGAGCTTTCTCCATGAAACACACACAGGCCAAATGAATTAGTGTTCGCGACGATTGCTGACAGTAAACTGCTGAATTTAGCTCGTTCATAACTCCCTTTCTCTGAGGGAGATTTTCTCTCGTCGCGGATCCAATTTACTCAACTTTCTCCCCGAGCATTACTATTGTTGTGAAAGTAATAGAAGCCGTTTAGTTAAGCAGTAAGCTATTATGCGATGGTGATGATAACGATGACAATGATAATGACGATGATCATCATCGCTCTCATAGAGAAAGCTGTTGTTCGCCTGCATGTTTCGTTTATGATTAAAAATGAAAGTGGAGACTCCAGAGTGAAAATGGTTTTGGGCTCAAGTGGAAGAGAAGACTTATTGGCTTGGCTAAATATGAGTCCGCCCAGTTTCAGAGTAAATGCTCAGATTGCACAACCGAGCAATTATCGGACCATGAAATGAATTTAGCAGAACGTGACCCCTTTTCGTGAACATGTTCAAATTGCACAAAAATTTATGTTCTTCTCATGCTCGTACAACACGCATATTACGTACATACTCATACTCAATTTTTTATATATACAGTTATGTACATTCAGTGACATATAACAAGTGTTTCACCCGCCTACAAACTAAACACATAATATTATTTGCTTACAATTATGCCTAACATTGGGGAAAGCCGTTGCGCTGCGATTTTTGTACTACACAAAGCAACATTACACGAACACTTTCACCATTATTAATTTTTCTGTTTATACAAAACGGAGTTTTGATAAGCCTCCAGGATATACTAAACTGTAATTTAGTCTAAATTAATTTGCCTTAAACCCACAGCAAATATATAAAATCCTAGTAATTAGTATAAACACATCATATTTCTGTACACCATTCCAGGTATAAACTTTGATCTCGACGCTAATTGTATCACTCTTGAAAAGTTGCACAAATCTTACAATCTTATAATTTTAACACACCTCATTTCCAAGCTAATGCATAATATAAACTTACACTTTCTCATTCATATCCACGATATATTTACATAGTCATTTGTTGTGCTGAATTGGTCGAAATTAATTAAGCTAGAAGACCTGGAGCGCTTCTAGAACTCCAGCAGTGATTTACGTAATCACATAGATTTCTCTAACCACTTTCTCCAAGCGCTTTCTCCAGGACTGATCTCTGCGTGAGTACTATTCAACAAGGTTAATAATAAGGCACCAAGTCCCACTTTCTCCAGATCTTTAACGATCTTCGAGAGGGAAATGTTTGTAATTTTCACTCCCACTTCAGAGTTTCTCTTTTCTCCCGTCAATATTTGGGTGTGGATACACCATCCCTTCGTTGTGATCGCTCAATACGGTGGAACGGGAGAAAGTCAAGTGTGTTGCGCCCACTTGGAAAATATCTTGATTTCTCCCAATGTATTTTCCAAACACTCCTCAATGGTTATGCATACGTGTTGACTTCAAGAGTGTTCAGCCAATACTTTCCAATGCTTCATTACGTGAGAGACAGCCTCACCGTATTGAATTGACTGGTTGCTTTCTCCGAGTTTTTTGGCTGGAGTTGGAGCTCCCCTAAAAATTTGTTGGCACAGTCTCAATGATTCCATTAAACTGCCATTAGCAGCACACTTCCTCAAGCCACACATGTTTGTTTAGTTGCAAGCGGGGAAAGCCATCTCAAAAAATAATCCAGATTTACTCGTCTCGGCTTTCCCCCTCCATCTGTGCACTGGTGCAGACCAGATCTAGGAGATACACGAACTTTCTCCAAGTGTGGACATACATAGTTCATAGCTTTCACCCAAACTTTGTGTAGGTGAGTGTGGACAATGTGAGATGTACAGATATAAATTACTCCGGGAATTTCCTCAAACCAGAGAACACAAAGGTTCATTTCATTTTGTTTTTTTTCAAAAAGTTGGAAAAAGGAATCGATTCTTCCTGACAGAACACTTTGACCATCATTCTGTAGTCTTCGTAATCCAGCTCAGTGCCGCTTTCTCTTTGATAACGGTTGGTTACGCTTCGGAGAAAGTAAGCTGGTTGGCATGCTGGTGACAAAGACTGACCTCGATGTGGGTGAAAGAAGGGATCTAATCACGTTCACTATTGGAGGGTATGGTGGTGTGGAGAAAGTTGACATGACGGCGTGATCACCGTGTCGTTCTCAAAGAAATGTCCAGAATGGTGTTGATGGCCACCGAAATCAGGAACCGCCGGAGGAATGAACATAGTAAGGGGAGTCCCAATTTCAATGCTTTCTCCTCCAGAGCTGGTGCCCGCTTCAATGAGCTCTTCCGCCGTTGGGATTCTCTCGATCTCAAAGTGTTGGCAAGTGGCTGGGGTGGATTGTGGTGAAAAATGTGGCGCATTTGTTACCCGCTCTGGTATTAGGTCTGACATTGAAAATTCATTAACTCCACCAACAGCAAAGGCTCGTCTCTTCTCCTGAATACTTTCTCTCCTCAGAGAACCAAAGCTACTCAAAGGTGGCGAGATGGGGACGAAGCCTCGTTCCAAAACGAGTGAGGTTTACGGGAAACTCCTTTCTCCCACCATATTTCCCATAATTCATGTCACCCATCGAGAGCTTCGGTTGGGATGATGAAGCGACCTCCACATCCGAATCGAGTGGGGGAACCTGCTCCTCGTCAGTTTCGCAAACTCGCTCATCGATGAGAAATGGCGAATGTCACCCATCGAAAGCTTCGGTTGGGATGATGAAGCGACCTCCACATCCGAATCGAGTGGGGGAACCTGCTCCTCGTCAGTTTCGCAAACTCGCTCATCGATGAGAAATGGCGAGGTGTACAACTCATTAAAGCTACTCACTTCTTCCGAGTCATTAACATAGTGCTCACAAAACACGGTGGTCGACTCCGGAACACTTTCTCCGATCCCCGCAACGGAGCCTTGGTTATTCTCACGCCTCCGCTTCAAACTCGCGGTCCCACTCCCACCGCTGGTTGTCAACGGAAATCTGTCTTGGAGCGAAGTGGTCGACGGTTGTCTGCTAAAAAATTGGGCCCTCGACTCCCGACTCTCGTCCTGTCGTTCCTCCAATTGCTTTTGACGACAGTGCTCCTGGCGTCGCTTTTCTCGCTCGTAGTAGAACGTCGCGAAAATCAGGATGTTCAAAATGAGGAGCGAGACTCCGATCGCGATCGTCACGGAGAGGGCGGTGGAGTACGTGTGGAAGCCAAATGTGCTTTCGAGAGGATCGTTGTTGTTTGAGTGGAGAACAGCTGTAATCATAAAGCACAACAATTTTAGACCTCGATGAAAAATGGGAGTTTTTAAATTGACATAAATGCAACTGTTACAAAGTTTGCTCTCGTCGTGGAGAAAGTAAGCGATTTTTATTATAATCGCATCTCCCTCAACAAAAGTACGAGAGCATTGCGTATTTTTTGGGGAGTTTAGAGAAAGTAGGGAGAAAG